>JANHFP010005255.1:4146-25832 GCA_032468135.1 Calamaria suluensis
AGCCAAGGGAATTGTTACACTTTCAGGTAAATGTTTGATACAGATTCTTATGGTTTTTAAAGCTTTTGTGTCCATTTCAAATTAGAAAATTTTACATATAAATATGGTGATATGTTGATTTCTGAGCCTATTTATTCTACAATTTATATTGCTGATCATCTCATGGCAATATGAGAGATGTCTGTTTTGCCCAATATATTTTTTATAGAATGACTTGAAGAACAACAATGTAATACTTAGTTTTCAGTGTTTCTATATCCATCTTTGAAAATACAAAATCAGTGTGACATCTAACACATGCTTCTGTATTAGCATATTTACTAAGAATGTTATTTTATAAAAGATCTGGCATGTGGCATTTCATGCCATATGACATTTTTTATTTGAATATTCTAGAGTATTCTGATTGGTTATATCATAGCTGAAATGTTTTCACTCATTTATGAAGCTATATCAAGCTAGTTTATCTTTGTCCAAAGTTACCAATTATATCAGTGGAAAAGGCAAAACCTCCCATACATATGGCCTAGGAAAAGAAACCAAATAGCATATGTTACATTTATCCTACAAATAAAAGTCCCCAAATTTTAGAGCTTTCTTAAAACTATTCTTCAGGGGAGAAGCAGCATTTTCTTAAAACTAGTTGGTTCCAGTTTTTCCTGACCAATGTAATTTGTATAATGAATAACTAGGAGGTTTTTATTCAGTCAGAATATTATTTCTCCAAATTGACTTCTAAAAAACGGAAGGATTTTTTTGTCTTTTTGAAGCTGATAGCTGGATTGAAAAGCAAGTTTTGTTCATTCATCCATATGACACTAGTGTGCATAGAATTGTTATTCATAAAGTTTAAGTCCCAGTTCTATTTAACTGATCTAAACCCGCACCCCATACAGTTCAGTACACAAGATAGACTAGAACAGTGATGACTAATCTTTTTGCCGTTGTGTGCCAAAATTCTATGTGTCCTGCCCTGCTACCTTATTCGCATGCGCCCCTGCTGCACACACCCTGCTTTTGTCACGTGATGGCACGATGGGCCTGGCACACCTGTTTTTTTGCCCTTCCCAGGCTGCATAGGCTTTCTAGGAGCCTGGGGAGGGTGAAAACAGCCTTCCCCAACCCTCTAGGGGCTCTCCGAAGGCTAGAAATGGCCCATTTGCCAACTTCGGGTGGGACTGGAAGGGTCATTTTTCTCACTGCCCAGGCTCTAGAGCCTTTCCAGGAACCTGAGGAGGGTGAAAATGGCCTTCCTGACCCCACCCCAGGTCCTCTGGAGGCAGGAACAGCCTGTTTCCCTACTTCCGGTGGGCCCAGAAGACCCAAAAATCAGCTGGCTGGTGTGCACATGTGCACCGGAGCTGAGCTCGCGTGCCCACTGATATGGCGCCACGTGCCAATGTGTGGCACATGTGCCATAGGTTCACCATCACAGGACTAGAATACCTGAGCCTGTGCTTTAGATTTTTTGAATGGGACAAATCCAAGCATGTAGTTTAGTACAAAAGTTTACTACTAGTAAATTTTATTAAATATTTAATAATTCTTATTGCTAAATGAGCATTCAGAGAGAGAGAGAGAAAAGAGTTTGGCTGAAGAAATCAGAGGAGGCACTTTTATGGTTTGTTGTTCATTGGAGCAATATAAAATTTGAGAGAATTGTTCTCGTCAATTGCAGGTGATATGCCATATTTATTTTCCTTTCTGAAGATGATAAAGACTGTACATCTCACAAGCATCGGTTGATTGGCCTCTGGGAAATGAAAATAAAAAAGGCAAAACTTGCTCAATTTACCAGGCATGATAGGAAATTTTTGAATTGTACATAGGAACAAACTGTGGCAGGACAAGGTCCAAAAGAAACTTTCCAGAAAATAGAAGAATGCCAAATGGCAGGGAAAGAGGTAGATCAGTGGTGGGTTGCTCCCGGTTCTGTTCAGTTCTTGAGAACCGGTAGTAAGACTGGTGGGAGGCTCTGCTCGCCTGCCCAGACATCATCAAAGATGATCTGCGCATGCACAGAAGCTTCTGCACATGCACACACACGTGCTCCCATTGCGAACCGGTAGTAAAGGTAAGTGGGACTCACCCCTTCGGTAGATGAATGTGCCACAAACGCCCATGTCTATTGGGTACAGCTTTTATGCTTGTACAGTTGGTAGAACAGTTTCCAGGGTTTCCTTGTGGTTTTCTGGACTCTTGGAGGAATGACAGCTGTTATAAGCCTTGAAGACCGAGGAAGAAGACACTTTGGATTCTACAAATGAAATGATTCCTGCCTTTGTCCTAGATCTAAAGGAAAGGAAGCAATGGGAGGTGGATATTGGAAACTTCCTGCTGAGATAGTTTGGAGTAGCAATCTGTCAACTGGATACTCTTTGCAGACAATGTGTCTTTCTAGGGACACATTTGGAATGTGAAAGAAAGGTGTTGAAGACTCTGATATGTCCAGTAAGAAATATTTCTTTGTGTCATTCATGTGGAAACAAAGGAAACAGCCAGATGCAGCACTGAAAACATGTAAGGTAGTATAAATGTTGGGCAGGAGGATGAAGAAGTTGAGGCACAGGTGATGTTTTCTTTCTCCGTTTCATTGTTGGACATAGTCTGAGAGAGAGAGTTGAAGTCCAGAACTCTTAAAGCTGACAAGTTTGGGAACCTCTGGTTTAGACTCTTAAATAATGGGACAATTTACCAAGTTGAGGGACTCCTGGCAAGAGAAAATTGAAAGTGAAGATGCCTGGAAGGTGTCTTGAAAGACTGATAATGAGGAGCAATATGTAGAATGTATAACCATCCAATAAGCACATAAATCAGGAAGACCAAGTTACATTTCTATACAGAATATGGAAAACAAGAAGAACTAGAAATGTTATTGCTGGAATGAATATTGCTGGAAAATGATGTATTCATGAAATTGAACTCATGGTATTCAAAGATTTAGTATAAATCACAGCAAAGGAAAAAGCTAGACTAGTGCGTGTGTGTGTATGGCATCATCTGAAGGAAGTGGACATGTATATTGAGATCCAGATAATTGAGCACGGAAAAATTGAAAAAAGCTTATGTATGAATAAATAACAGGGTATGAATAAATGAATGTGTGAAATCTGATGCTGAAGAACTGATTGGAAAAGTAAAAAATAGGATTTTGGGAGTATGTAAGCATGCGATTTTCCTTTAATATTATGGTAAGAAAATTTGCATCATAGTCATACACCTTAGAGTTCAAGATAGCCAATTTCAGTAGGATTAGAGAAGTAGTGGTTCCCATGGACAGAAATTGTCATGTCCAAAGAAGTACATGTGAGTTGTGTACAATGTGAAAATAAGAAGTATAATAGAGCATTCAGTTTCAATGAAGGGGACAAATATGGGCAACTTAGGAAACTTTTGGATATCATAGGTAGCTTTTGTGTTAAGATGCATAGGGAAGGGAGGATGGGTGAATCACCAAGCAGCATATCAACAAGGGACTATATGCAAAGAAAGTTAGAAAGCATAAAGTACAAAATGAGATTTAGGTTTACAAGGAAATCAAAAGGAACAAAATGGGATTATTTGGGTCTGTCGTAAGTAAAAGAAGAAAGGGGTGGGTCCACGATTAGAATGAGTAATAGGAACTAAGAGGTAATAATGGAACCACCCCTTTCTTACAATTAATTGTTTAAAAGTGGTAACTCAAAAATAAGAAAAAATATGGTTAAAAGGTGGTTACTAAGAATGTTTCAGTTTTCCATGACCAGATTAATGATACCCAAGTCCTTAATCATTTATAGATTTCATCCTAGAGTCCTTTCATGGCTAGTGGGTATAATGAAGGGTTGTTTTTGTCTTTAGAAGAAAGGATCCAGCTAACTGATGTGAGAGTTTATGAGAAACCAGGGTGAAGCATTTCATTTATCTGAGAAGGGGCAACATAGTCTGAATGGGGAAGATTTGGGAAGAAAGCATTTCAAATACATTTCCTTTATAATTAGCCTACTACAGCCAATGGTGGGAACTTTTAACAGTTTTTAAGATTCTATATTTATCCCAGACTAGCAGTAATGATACTGTCCTGAAATCCATGTTTAGTTTTTCCAGCTGTTTTTTACAACTCTGGAATGATGCTGATACTGGGCAAAATTGAAACATATTGCTAAGCAGTCTGTGAGCATTTAGAAAATAATGCTTTGCTTTATAGGAGTCACCATGGGTCAGTCATGAATAAATCATTGCCAAGCTAACCCAGTCATTTTGATCAGTGATTTGACCATGGAAATGCAATAAGTTAAGATTAGGTTAGAATATTTCCAATTAGCCACTTGAATTAAATGATCTGTCACAATACAGTATTTAGTGGTAGTGATATATAAAACTTTTATTGTTATAGAAATAATTATATAAATACAGAATTACATAAACCTGTATGGGTACTTCTTCCAAGCCACTGTAGTAGATTTGCATATTTTCTTAACCCTGACAAATCTGTCGACTTTCTATATACCTGCATCAATTTATAAGCTTCTTCATTGTAGTAACTGTACTGTACAACTGGTGTATATGTTATACTTAACAAACAAACCTATTGTAACCTCAACAGAGTGAAATTTAAATCTCTTACTTTGTAAGGAAGTAAAATAATATCAAGTGTCAAAATTCAAACAAAGATAGTGATGTTATACAGGTAGATCCAGTTACTCATGGGGGTTACATTTCAACATTCAACTGTAGATAATGAAACTCCTGAAATTGGAATGTTAGGTATAAGAGCCCCAGAAAATGACTACAAAATCAACAAAAATTCACCATGCAAGTAGAAAGCAGGAATAAGGAGAATGTATTTGACTTCAGATTTTTGCTGTCATATATTATTTTATTTTGGCTATAGAATAAGGCAGGGATGAACAAAAAGGAATCAATAACTAGCATTCCTGCATATTTTAAATACTCTGTTTAAAATAATGACTATAATAAAATGAGGAATAAAAGAATAGTGTTCTTTCTACTTGGGAAATGAGCAGCACCATTTCCAAATAAGGATCCAATAAAGAAGCATGGTTCCTCTTGTTCCTCCCCAAAATTATGGGATGTGTTATATTGCATTGTGAAGATGACCAATCATAGCAGCTATAACTATATTTGCAAAGAAGGCTATAATGATGCTTCGTAGAGCTCAGTGTACAAGATTTGTGATCCACTCAATTTCATCTCCTGTGGATGGAATTGATTCAGTAGATGAAGAGATGACTGCTCAAACATTTTTTACATTCGGTTCCATCTGTGGGAAAAAAAAGTGTCCTAATCTCAGTGCTGTTCATGATGCTGTCTCCTTCAGAAGTTATTGACTGATGGAGAATGCTAAGTTTTCAGTGGGACCCAGCATTGTCCTGAAAGTGCAACAAATGTAGAATGATCTTAGTCAAACAGATAATATTGTATGACAAGCTCTAGCCTGGTTTCTAAACTGATTACTTAACCAACACATTAAATTGACTCTCATATAAGTGAATTATACCCTTGGATAAAAAAGATTGTTAAGTGTAGGGAACTTCTGTAAGACACATGTCCATATTTGGATGATTCATTATTTTATATGGTTCAAGTCTAGTCATAGTATCTGTAAAATTTGGCATTTAGAATATAGTGGCTTGCCCCTGTCTGGTTTCTTTAGATATGTTCCACTATAGTTTCATAAGACTCAAAGAGTTTGCAGAAAAGGCTAGCATAAAAGGTCATTAATGAAAAATTTAGATTATGAATGAATATCGTTTCAGATTTCCTCTTTTTCTGGGGTGCTGTTTTTTTAATAACTACTACATTGGTTGCGCTTTTGAAAAAGGAAAACAAGACAATAGCACCATCAAAAGAAGAAACAAAAGGAATAATGGATACATACAAGCTGCTTTTCTCAATAATCAAAATGCCAGCTGTCCTTACATTTTGTGCCCTGATCTTAACAGCAAAAGTGAGTAAATAATTTGTACAGTAGTTTCCAGTAGGGAATTTGAGCCATTTTTGCAGAAGGTTATTTATCTATAGACTTATGTGTCATGATTTAATAAATCATTATGAGTCAGATGACCACTAGACAACATGAACGCTATACAGGAAATCTTTGACTTATGATGGCATTTGGAACTGGAATTTCTGTTACAAAGTGATGCATTTATACAGCACCATGACATCGCTTGGCAGTGGCAATTCCTGCAATTCTGGCTCCCATCATTAACTGAAACTTGTGGTCATTAGGTGAGGCAACTTCCTGCTGGCTTCCCACAAGCAAAACCATTGGGGAAGTTGACAGGAGGTTGTAGGTCCTAGACTGGCATGCAGGTAAGTAGCTTCTGCTGGATGGGGGAAGGAGATCAAGGAGGGCATAGTGAAGTTTAAGGAGGGTATGTAAGAATTTGAGGGATTGCATGAGAGATGCAACAAATGATGGGGAGTATGCACAAAGTTTGGAAAGGATGTTTGAGCGATGCATTGAGAGAGTTCATAAAGTGCAGTGAGGTTCAGGCAGTGTACGGGGAATATGCGAGAGGCACAGTGAATGTTGAGGGTGGTGCATGAAATCCAGGGATGGTGCGCAAAGTATGGATGAGGGAGGTTTTGCCCAGCAACTTACAACCTTCCCTGACAGCTTCTCTATTAACTTTCTGCAGAAGCCAGCAGGGAAGGTTGCAAATGGTGATCACAGGATCATAGGGTGTTGCAACCACTTGTAAGTGCAAACTGGTTGCTAAATGGCCAGATCACAATGACCGGACAATGGTGATGCTAGGACTACCATCCATTCAGTGCCATTGTTACTCCAGTCACTGATAGGTGACTCATAGGTCAAATATGGTAACGTGCCAGGTTACACCTTACACCTTACAAAGGTTTAAGCCCTAACAGGAATGTTCTAGTTCAGGAGTCATGATTGCTGTGGGAAAGCATCTTTTATAATCCCATGTGGTATTTATTTTTTTATTTTAAAAGAAGCAAGATTTGTAATTATTAGTTTGCATAGCAAAAATACCTGCTTGATTTTTCTATGTTGCTAAATAGTTTTTGAAGCATATTTTAAGAATATAGGTAGCGATGGGAAAACAAAGTGATTTAAAAATCATAATGTCTGAGTACATTTCTTGTTGCATAACAGTAAACAGGATGTATACAATTTTTTTGGACCAATTCAAGTTTTATAAATTTCACATTATTGACTTGAACAATAATTCAAGTTTCAGTGGTCTATTAGGCTACCTCCCTATTAGGCTGGTGAAAGAGCAAGACCAAGTTATAAAATTAGTTCTCAGGACAAATTTGAGGAAAGCTTAAAATTAATAACCGTAGAGAAAATTAACAAAATTTTATGTTGCAGGTTGGTTTCTCAGCAGCAGATGCTGTAACAGGTCTCAAACTGGTAGAAGAAGGTGTGCCTAAGGAACATTTAGCTCTGCTTGCTGTTCCAATGGTTCCATTGCAAATCATACTGCCCCTGATCATCAGCAAATACACAGCAGGGCCAAAGCCCTTGAATACGTTTTATAAAGCCATGCCATTCAGGTAAAATGTTTAGATTGTTACTTTTGGTGATAAATATCGCCAAATATCGCTACCTCCTTACATGGAATTGTATGTTTATATTTATTAAAAGTAAGATATACACCTCAAGAAGAGGGAAATCTGGAACAGCAGGTCTGAGGCTTATGTTAATTCTTTAAGGACATATCATTTCCCTCCAACCTTTTACTAACCAAGAAATAACATTGTGTTCACACATAGTAGCAAATCTCAACTGTACGTAATTCTGTCTTCCATAGGAATAAGGATTGTGCATAACTCAATTGGTTCAATGCTGGTTGGGGAATAGTAGGCGTTGAAGTCCACACATCTTAAAATTGCAAAGTGAAAAACCTTGAACTAACCAAATAAAGAATGGGTCTCACCTTGTTTTTTACATTTTTTTGTATAGAATGAGAATCCCTCCACTTCCTCGCTAAACCAAATCAGACTTAGACAAACCAGATCTTTTAACTTTATTTTGCTGTTCCTTAACAAACCTCAGTACATGTATAACACTACACAAAGTACAAATGAAGCTGTGAAAATAAGATATATAAGGATGTTTTGTGTTAAAACATGTATCAGTTTTATGTTATTGGTAGAAGTGAAATTTTATTTAAGAAATGTTTTACTTGATATCAGCCAAGTGCATCCGGGTCTTCATGTTTCTCAATTCACATATGTTAAATAGCACACCAGAAGCAGACCCTTTTGTTAGTGAATTAAAGTTACCTCCCACTCCTAACTTTGATCTAAAACTTGTGAAAATTGGATAGTCATGTGGCTTCTTTATATCACAGAAACAGTTTCATTATTAATTTAAAATATTCTCATCTTTTTGTTGTAGGCTACTATTTGGATTAGAATTTGCTCTCCTGTTTTGGTGGACTCCCAGAGTAAAGTATGAAGGAGGATTTCCAATCTATTTCTACATTATATTGTTGCTGAGTTATGCCTTACATCAGGTAAGGTTGTATACATGGGTGGAATTATTAGTTCAGTTTAAGTATGATTGCTTAAATATTCTGGATCATCAATGATCCAGCAGTAGCATCTCTGTTTAGGCTCACATGGCAACCTGAAAAACGCTGGGTTGCTTTAATAAATAACACTTGCAGTCTTCTTTAATAAATACTGTAGTTGTGGAGATTCAAAACATTTTTCAGAATCACTTTTGCGATGTGTATATGTGTTTATGTATGGTATATATGTATGTATACACATATACACACAGTGGACTTTCATTTTGATTGACTAATTGGGTGGAGATGTATGCATTAATTGTTGAAGAATTATGTGATTCATACTAATTTTTGTCATATAATTAATCAATACATTGTGCAAGGAACAATCTTGGTGGAGCTTATTAACAACCAGAATCTTACAAGGTCATTTTAATTCAGTGGGATAGGAATTAGATGCATTGGAATCTATTATATGTGTTCTCAGGAGCAAAAAAAAGGTTCTTATCCCAGTTCTAGAAGATAGAGCAGGATATTCTTTTGAATAAGAATCACATCATGCCTTGGTGCTTATTGTCTTCCAGGTTACTGTATACAGCATGTATGTTGCTATAATGGCTTTCAACGCAAAAGTTAGTGACCCACTCATTGGAGGAACCTACATGACGCTGCTCAACACAGTATCCAATCTGGGAGGAAACTGGCCAGCCACAGTAGCTTTGTGGCTTGTAGACCCACTTACAGTGAAGCAATGTGTTGGAATTCAAGGTCATAGCTGTGGGACTTCATCTGCCTCAGAAGTAAGTTTGGGGCAAAACAAATTCCCCATTTTAAATGGTAGCATGATGATACTAGATTTCCAGACTGATTTTATAAATTTAAATTGGATAATGAACCTCTTTAGAAACTTTTAAATAAAATGTTAGTTTGAATTTGCACCCTGCTTACTAGTGAGGTACTTTTCCTTTATTTTACTAGATCCCATGTTTCATTGGTCCACCTAGAGTGTTTTTGCTCTGCTAATAATTCAATTGCAGCACAATGATTAAAACCATTTTCTTGCACGTCTCTTCTACTGTGGCTGCAATCCACATTTTTAAAAATTCTTCTTAGTTGTGAACATAATAGCTGCATTTGGATAATCACAAATTGACCTGATTACTCAGGATTACATGCAACCCTTGTGAACACTATGTGATTTGCACCACGCATTGCATCAGAATGGTACTGACAAACAAATTGGACCCCTTGCATTGATCTTAATTTCCTGTTAACTCCAAAATTGTGTTTTAAGATTCCAGAAGAAGCTAACATATTAAGCCAAATAAGGCTGATATCCAAACTTTTCAGAAGCCATGAATAATATTTTTATAGGCTAGGAAAAAAATCCTGAAAAAAGTCTATGTGGTTGTTAAAAGTGAAGACTGAAATTGATGACACATTATCAAAGCAATATAAAAGTATCATTTATAGGTGACTTCAGTTTGCCTGGCTGAAACATAAATACATTCATTCATTCCATTTTTATAGTTGCCCATCTCAGTCAATAACTCTAGGCAGCTTGTGAGTCAGTAACTATATCACAGTTAAAAAATTAAAAACATTTACAGCAATGAAAAACCAATAATTTACATGGAAAATAAAATACTAAAACCAAATACAGGTAATCCTTGAATTACAACCCCCCCCAAAAAAAAATTTGGGAGAATGAATTCACTTAAGACCTGCATAAATGCTTAATAATGGTATGATTCGGACTTACAACTGCATGATTTGCTTAGTGGCTACTATAAGAAATGATAGAGTCCATTCAAGTGGGAACCTGGACTCATGACTGAAATGAATTAGGACCAAAACTCAAGTCTCAATAGTAAATTGAGCACTACCTGTAATTAGCTAATTTTATTGAACTGATTTGTAATTATTGTTTTGTTTTGTTTTTGTGTTTTGTACCATGAAGAAATTTTATGATGTGGGGCACCATTTTAGGCCATCAAGATAAAACTCCTGTTCATAAATTTTTTTTTAAAAAAAAACCACACCCCTAGCTATTCTCACTTGCTCCATCTTCAGATTCAAAGGTGAATCTCCACCTTTGTAGTGTTCTGATTGTGGGTTGTCAACAAATATTCTCAGAAGCTTAGTCCATTTTTAGATATTTTAAACACTTTTTAAATGATGCACATTAAATTAATGGAAGTTACGCATTCAGAAAAATGTTCAAATGTGTTACATATGTCAAAAGCAATTTGTTTATCTACACTTGATATACTTATCACTTGTTCCCTATCCCACCCCATCCCCTTCCTCCTTTCTGGTTTTTTGTATTACAGCTTTGCTCAAAAGAAGGTGGATCTTGTGCTATTACTCTGGATGGTTATTATGTGGAATCTATAACATGTGTAGTATTGGGATTTGCTTGGTGGTTGTTTCTTGGGCCCAGACTGAAAAGGCTTCAGGATGAACAACCGGCATCATGGAGATGCAGAAGAATCAGTTAATGAAATTGAAATACCACAAAAGACTGGCTAAAATTGCTATAGCTTTGTCATATAAAAATACACAAGAGAATAAGTATACACATCTAAAAATGGTCAGTTTATACATGCCAAATGACTTTACAAAAGCTAAAGTCAAGTACTGTATGTATCAATTATAAAGTTTGTCCTTATCCAAAATTACCCTTAAAGTTGTTTTTTTTTTAATTATAAAAACCTTTACAATCTGTTAGTATTCTGCTAAATTACAGTTGTTGCCTTCCTTTTATGCCCTTAAAGTTACCTTTGAAGAAAAATAAATCTGTCTTTAAAGGAACTTACAATAATTTTGATTTATAATAAACTTTGAATCTACATGGTTAAAATGCTTTAGAAAGAAAAAAAGTTTTATATATATGTATGTTTTATATTGCTTACCATAAACAATGAGAATCTTCTATCTTTTTTTTTGCCTTGCTCCCATGAAATTTAGTTTTATAAAAGAAATAATATATTTATAATAGTGATAATATGCTTTTTTTCTTTAAAAGTTCAGATTTGGTACAGTACTAATAGCTTACAGCATAAATAGCCCCAAGCCACAGAGGCATATTAATTGGTTCTGAAGTTTTTCAAAATGTTAGAATCAGATATAAAATCGATGACAACAGTTTGCACATGAAAAACCAAACTTTATGAAAAATGGAACATACTTTTTTTTCCCGTATGGGACCCAAATAAGACTAAGCAGAAAGTTTAATCCCTTCTGGAAACAAGTTATGTAAGATGGTGATCAAATATCTGTACTGTTAAATTTTAGAATGTAAGTGTCATTCTTGTAAAATAAGCCTATTTCTGCTGATGTCAGAAATCTAAGTAACAATTTCAATGAACATTAGAGGACATTTTTAAGACTCTAATTATGTACAATATAATGTATATCATATGGAAATGGGCTCTGTATAGCATTTGATGTATTGTATACATCTTTCATATGAACATTTATTCAAAAATAAATTGGTGTCATACTTTTGACACTAGGGTGAAATACTGAAGCACTCATATCAGGGATATACTCTCTCAGTTTTACTGGTTATTTCAAGAAGTCTGAAATTGACATTTTTGATTCCATGTGAATCTTTATGATTTACACTGTTCTGTTTGAAGCTCTTTTCAGAGTATGAATAAATTTTAAACCTCTAATATTTATGTTAGAAAATAGGAAATACTTCTAAGAAAATAAAAATAGTGTTAGTCTTCAAATACTTAACCTTATCAACAAGAACAAGATAATTTGTGATTGGTTGACATATCTCTTAGAATTTGTGATATACGGTAAATTCTGACATGCTGCTCGGGAATACTGATAGCATATTATTTAAATAATGTAGATCAGAACAACAATCAAATTTGTTAACTTGACTGAAAACTCCATAGAGCTCACAATGAAGAGACTTCATTTGCATTAATATTTTACAACAACCTGATTTGGATTTTCTTAAATTTGATTTATCCTAACTGTGTAGATTAGCACAAATACAACAACCATAATTAATGGTTTTAATATATATGGTGAATATGCTGGAATATGAAGGCCAGGGATAGGTGGCTGGAGATAAGATGAGAAGAAAGGAGAACTATTTAAAAGAATTGTTCCCAGGATCCAGATAAGAATTCTGTTAAAATATTAGTTGTTTCTAGGCCTTTTCAGCAGGAGGCAGGGCTTTCTTCTAGAAAAATATGTAACAAGGAGTATTCATCATAAATGATGAAATAGCCTTTTTATGTTTTCCTATTCTGTATTACTGTTAATACAATGTGCCAAAATAAAGGTAATCCGTTTAAACAAAACTCTGGAAGTGTAAAATAAATTATGTAAATTGATAAAATTCAGAATCAATATAAAAGTTTCTAAGAATATGATATTTGAAATATCACCTGAATTATAAAAGTTGATATTAAAAATGTTGTGCTCAAGGAGACTGTGGGTGATGTTTCTCAAACAGCATTTTCCTTTCCGCAAGCATTAAATTCACTTTTGAAATGCAAAAATAAGTTTTAAATAACTACCTGTATTTCAGTCTTGATAGCCAAATCTAAATCTGTGTGTCATGTTCCCCTCAAGTCTAAAAACAACAACCGAGCTTGTGAGATACGGCATTGGTTCCCCCCCCCCATCCTGTCCTAGGGCTTTTATGCTTGCTGTATATGCTTGGTTTAGATCTTAGTACAAATCAGAATATATCCCAGGTATGTCCCACACAAATATAAATTAAACTATTATTTCTAAATACTGCTTTCAAGGCTTTATACAAACACAAAATCGCACAAATATATTCAAATTTCAAGGGAGGCTTACTATAAGCTCTTCTAAGAGTCATGTGTTAAAGCTTTTTAAATGTTACTTTTATGAACTAATTACTGATGTGATGTACAATAGTGTCCCCGAATCTTTCAAATATAACCTAGGTAATATTTCTATTTTTGCTGTATGAAAATATCTAAATATACTGTAGGCTATCGTAAGATAAAAACATGTTTTTGTGTTTTTAACCTGAATCAATATTAAATGAGAATTAAGTATCTGTAGGCCCTAATAGCTAAGTTTGAATGGGGAGGTGAGGTTTTGTGCTAGTTAATATAATTTCTGTGCAGATTCCAAATGAAGTAAGTTGGTTGAGAAATATTCTGACGGTTTTTCATCAGTTTGATTAAATAAGTTACTGAATTGGAATAAATAACATCCAACAATCCATACATCTAATAATTTCAGTTTTCAGAATGAGAAAACCCTGATAACACTTTGAGACTGGAACAATCAAATATAATTAACTCATTAAAAAGAGCATGTGATTTTAAAATTAAAAAAGTGATTTTTGAAATGGTAGCAATCTTTTATCAAAGATGAACTTGAGGAATGATGTTGAATTTTGATGAGAATGTTATTTGGTAATTCAGGCTTAATTTTTTATCATTTGCAACAGCAGTCTGCCACTGTCTCTTTTGGTTTGCATTATTATGATTTATAAAGCTAGGGTTTGTATTAGTTACCCATGCCATGCTTTTATTCTGCCTTGATGTTATGAAGAACTCATTCTCTTCAAAGTTTAATCAAATATGACTTTAAAAATAGTGGGCAGTATATTCCCTTGCTTTGGATAGCCTAAAATAACTTGACGAAAAACAGAATACAAGCAAATCTATTCCCATGTAATTTTATGAATTGTAAATACTTGTTGAAAAAAAGCATTCTCAAATGTTTAAAAATTATTTTTAGTCATAAAGTTTAATAATGGGTAGTAACTCTGAAAATATTTTGACTATAATACAGGATGGAAAAGTAATATAATGTATATTTTGGAAAATTGCTAATTGAGCTTTGTGGGGGGTCATAAAATCAGAAAATGTCACTTAAAAGCACATATTTAAAAAATACTTTTGAACTAACTGTTAAGCACCTTGAATAAACTGTTGGCCTTTTAAGATAAAAAATGGATCACTTCAAAAATAAATTCATGATAATTTAACTAAAATGTTTACTGGATTCTTTAAAATATTTAAAGCTTTTCATTGCCTTAAATCTTATTAATAAGCATGAGAACAGAGTACAATTTTCTTGGTGCAAGTGCTTTTATGAAAATGTCACATTACAAAGACTTGAAATCTCTTTGCTTCTTTCAATAAAGCAATATCAACTTTTAAAAATGTTTGTGCATTTATAAGCTAAACAGGAAATTGTGCTACAGACATTGCTTTGCAACTGAAAAACAGTGAATACTTTGCCTGGTTTCTTGATCCTGCAGTTTTTTTTCAAAATATTCAATTTCCAAAGTAATTTCTCCTCCTGAAATTACTGAAAAGTTAAATATATAAATAATACGTATTACCTCCCTCCAGAAAACCTTAGAAACTTGAAAAAATGTATGTGTGTATATATCTATATATATTTGTTTTTGTAGATTTTCATGGTTATAAGTATGTAGGTTTTGGCATCTTCGGGTTTCTTCCCGTGTAAAAGTTTGCATAATATTGCGACGTTTCGGTAGAATCACATCCACCATCATCAGGCCTAGGTTTTAAGCTCAGACCTTTCTGTGAGCAAAATGTTTTCTCTTCAACTGTCAGTGTTTTTGAAATGCTGGCCCTGTAGCTGCAATCTAACTGGTTGGCCATTTTGTGGCATCTGATTGGTTGGTAGTTTGGAGTGTTGACTTTGTACAACACTGCCATCCAACCAGCTTGCAGTTATATATATATATATTGTATTTAACGCAACAATGTTGTCCTATAGTACTGTGGGGATAGTCCCCAGAGAAGGGCTGAAAGGCAAAAAGCAGCAGTGTGCTCCCTCCCATATTTCAGTAGACCAGGTGCCTTGACAGACACGCACGCACGCACACGCCTTGATGTTATGAAGTCCTGATCCCCATACCTTTTTACCTGTGGACACCCCCCTGCCTTAAACTGTGTACTCTGGAGCTTTCATGTTTTCTAAGAGGTTCCTAAGGGGGCGTGCATAGGCACATCTGCGTGCCTACCGTCCCTGTCCTACTTTCCCCATTTATATGTAACCATTCTATGTGTTCATGGCTATGTTTTGCACATTTAGTTAGTTAGTTTATTGGATTTCTATACTGCCCCTCTCCTTGCGGACTCCGGGCGGTGCACAGCCAAAACCTTAAAACATAAGTATGCAATAGACTATTAAAATAAAAATTAAACTAATTCATTATGGCTATTAAAATTTAAAAATTTATAGCCTTTAATTGTGCCAACTTTTATGCCAATGTCTATATTTATACTGTGACTTGTTTCCTTGTACTTGTTGACAAAATAAATAAACAAACGAAGAAGAGTTGAAATCCTGCAGAACTGAACAAGCTTCTCGGATGGGAAGCAAAACGTCTTCCAGGGGAGAGAAAAAAAAACCAACGGAAGCCCAGTCGCGAGGCCCTCCCACACAACGGCGGAGGAAACGCTTCATCCGCGGCTGCGACTTCAAACGCGGAGCGTCTTCCGAAAAGGCCTTCGGGTGCCTTTTCGCAAGAGACGCAGCTCTTCCCAGCGACCAGAAAGCGGCGCTGCTGCTGCTTCTGCAAGGCCCGAGGGAGCCGCGGCGTGAGGAAGGCGACGGGCCGCCACGGCTGGTTAGGCGACCATGGCCGGCGAGCTGGCGAATTATGTGGCGCGTCTTTCCAAGTGGGCGGACGAGCATCTCACCATTGTCCGGGTACGCGCCGGGGATTCTGGGCGAAGCGGAAAGGGCCTTGTCGCCCGTCAGTTTTTGGAGAAAACTGCGTGAGGAGGCTTTGCTCCGGTTCCGATTAGAGAGAGAGAGAGAGAGAGAGAGAAAAGGGCAGTTAATTTGTAGCAGCGGCATAGTATAGTGAGTGGTAGAGCTTCCTTGCGCTTTTCCTAAGTATCCTGTAGCCTTTCAACCTCGGCCTAATTCTATAAAGTGAGACATGTCGGAATGGCCATCATCAGTTCTGGTTTAAATGACAACCATGGTGGTCTTTTAGCACCTGATTTATCGCTCTGTGTCTTCACACATCAAACGTTCTAGAGCAGAGGGCTTCAAACTTGGCAGCTCTAAGACTTGTGGACTTCAACTCCCAGAATTCTCCAGCCAGCTATTCTATGGCTATCTCCTAGCTATGAATTCTGGGAGTTGAAGTCCACAAGTCATAGAGCTGCCAAGTTTGAAGACCTCTTGAGGTAATGGAAAGCTACGGGTACAGCTATGCTGGCTGGAGAATTCTGGGACAAGTCTTAAAGCTGCCAAGTTTGGGGACCCCTGTTCTAGAGATAGAAGAAAATTAAGAGTGTAGGTGGGTGTTGTTTTGAATGAACAGTTTAATTGCATAGAGGAAAAACCGTCCAGTGTTCTAAAGTTGTTATGAACAATGATTTCTATCCGGAAAATGTGTCTTGAGAGGGCTTAAACCAAATAATGGTTCCTTGGTGTATTATATATCCTTTCAAAGACATTCAGATAGTTTATGATCTTTGTGGGGGGGAAACATAAGGGTTCCTAACTTGAGGGATCTTGTTAATTGAACAGAATTGTTTTATTACCTACTGTAATTTGAAGGCCCAGCTATCATGATTTTTCCCCCCTAGAATGTAAGTACTGGATTGGCAATAGCTGGAGTGTTTGTACTTGCAAAGAGTATCAAATTGGTAAGTTACATTTTGAGTATAAATATATATTGAGTATATATTTTAGGGATCTCATTATATTCATTTGGGCTCAGAGGCCATTTTCTGAAATACAGAATGTTGCTGACTGAAATAATGGAACAGAGATTTTTCATTAATGATCCTATTTGATGGGTTTTTCTAAACAAGGAACTTGCAAAGTCTTTCACTAATGAGTGTAAGAAAAGAAAGCCCTTAAATATTTGTAGAAATTTATACTAGTAATCCCAAAGTTAATGTATTATTGCTGTACATATTGAACACTGAACTAAGCTTCTGTATACTTGCGGGAGGTGGGATGGGGTTAATTTACAATTAAAAACTTTGTTGCCATAAATATTCCCAAATTTTATTGTATATTTATTTTAAAATATGCTTGTTGCTTTTTTAAAAAAAATCTGCTTTAGACCTTGAAATGCCATACTGAGTACATTTCTTGGAATTATGTTACTCAGTTTATTTACAGACCTTCACACATTACTTTCAAGGGCTTCTATGTGGGTGAAGAGGCCTTGTAAGAGGACAAAAGAGACATTGTACAAATAATTTAAATCCTGGTGTTCTAACCTTCATATAATAGGGATGGGATGTTACATGAATAGCATATCCCAAGGACCAGTCTGGTAGTAAATACTAATTGTATAGCAACTCCTTTCTTCTTGTTGTTTCTTTTGAAGTAGGGTTTCAACTTAAGAAGCCATCTAAGTTTATTTCCCTATAAAGTATGAAAACCTTCTACATTAAGTAAAATTCAGGGTGATGTTCTATAAGTTTTCTAAAAAACATGTTTTATATGGGTATAAATTGTATTTTATTTCAAAGTGTTCATTTAGATAAAAAATGCATGTTTGAAGTGTCTTTCCTGAAACCATTGATGTTCAATCTTCATAGCACTTTATAGAGTGAGAATTAGTAATAAAAGCAACTTTTTTATGATACATTGGATTTATACTAAAAAATTTGACCGTTAAAGTAATAATGATTTTGCAGTATTATATGTATTCAAATATAATATATATATATATATATATATATATATATATGTTGTATAATTACATTTTCATTTTATAAAGTAAAAATACAATATACATTTATTTTTTTATCCTGCCTTTATTGTTATCATAAATAACTCAGAGTGAGAATGTACTGAATACATCTTCCTTCTGCTACTGTCCTCAAAATAACAACCCTCTGAACTGAGTAGGGCTAAAAGAGAATGAGTGATCCAAAGTCACCCAGACAGTTTTCTTGCTTAAGGCAAGAAACTTCCAGTCTCCTGGTTTCTAGCCTTCTGCATGAACCAAGTGACTAGACCAAATACTGTATGCCCACATTTTTATTCTTATAATATTTGTATAGGCACTGTTTATATTCTTTTTTTCTTATGAATAGACAGCCAAATTCACAAATGTTTTGGAAATCCCTCCGGAATTTATAGACAAGAATGTTAAGCTACGTGGACAATTACGTCGAATAACTGAGCAAGGATTAGAAATTGAACATGTACCTATTACCCTTCCAATCATTTCCTCTCTGCAGAAAAGATGTAAGTAACATGGGTACCTTCTTAGTGGCAAAGTTATTATTTTTTTACAGGTTTGAAATATTTTAGAGGTTTGAATTTAAAGCATTCTAAACATGAGTGAGTTTAGAAGATTCTTATGAAAAGCAAATGCAACCTATATTTTACCATGTGCTTGTATGTTGGTTAAAGTTATGCAATATTCAGATTGAAAGTAGGCAAGAATGCTTTGGATGTGACATGAGAATCCTCACTGCCTCTGGACGTTGCTTATTAAAGGAACTCCATCTTTTTCCCAAACAGGCACTTTTTCTTAGCTCTTTGCTGTTTAAATTAAGGAGGTGTTACATAACGGGGCAGTGGAAGTTCTAACTCAGAGGTCTTCAAACTTGGCAGCCTTAAGACTTGTGGATTCAACTCCCACAATTCTCCAGCCAGCTATTCTATGGCTATCTCCCAGCTATGAATTCTGAGAGTTGAACTCCACAAGTCTTAAAGCTTCCATGTTTGGGGACCCCTGTTCTAGAGGTAGAAGAAAACAGGGGTGTGGATGGGTCTTATTTTGAATGAACGGTTTAAATGCATAGAGGAAAACTGTCCAGTGTTCCAAAGTTGTTATGAATAACATAAATATGATATCACCATATTAGGCTGGTAAAAAAAGGTTAAATGCAGACTGGATGAGGTTAAAAATAAAAAAAAATGGAGGCAGGAATTAAGGTTCAGACTGCTGTAAATGGAGTAGATTAAAGAGTATATTTGTAATCTTGGAATGCTCTATTCTTTAGCTGTCACTGGAATCCCTTGCAAAAGCTGTTGTGAGAAGTGCCTTTGTACAGTTATATGTGGTATGCCGTTCTACATCCCTTTCCCAGCCTCATCAGTTTTGACAGTGATTATTGATGCCTTGACTACATCCATGTTGACTACTGTAGTGTGCTCCTGTAGAAAATAAGGAAAATGATCTTGACAGAGTTAGGCAAGACGTGCTACCAAAGCAACAAGGAAAAGAATATGATTTAAATCCTAAACAAGCAGAAAGTCCAAAATAAGCAGCTCAGACAGAACTTCCCTAATTCATTGGATTGTAAGGAGAAGGAGGTACTGCACCAATAAATTTGCAAGATTCTGTCATGATAGCCCCTCCATAAAGTATATTTAATCTTCCTGTGGAGCTGATTCATGATCTGCTCTATCTAACTTCAAAATGGGATTACCTATGAAAATGTCCCATGATCTGAGGCAACCAAAGAATTTTCCATGAGATGGAAATGTGCAGAAGTTGTAGTTATGTAAAATATATCATCTTATATTGTTAAATAGGGCATATTATGTCTACATTAAAAAAAAACCACTGTGCTACTTACCAGATGTTTTCTGGAGACAGTTTAAGATGCTGGTACTGACTTTTGAAGGTTTAAACGGTTTAGAGTATGAGTTTAAGGACTGTTCCTTTTGTTATGGTTGTCAAGTTGTTCCGATTTAGCAGGCGAGGTCCTTTTGAAGAAGCCTGCCTTGTCAGAAGCTCAAATTTCTGGATGTGTGGGAAGGGAATGTTGCATTTGCTTCTTGCTTTTTCTTTGCTTAGGAAATAGATAAAGATGGGGGTGGGGGGTGGGGAGGTTGCTATATTTGTTAGGCAGTGTTAATGTTTATTTTATTGTGAATTTTAAGTTCTGTTTTATGTTTTGTTAGCTGTGTTGAGTGCTTACCAGAGCTGAAGAGCAAGTTTTGAATCAGATGAAATCTCTTCAGTGTTCTCTTGCTTCAAAAAACAAAAAAATATTTTTATCCTGCATTTTCATACTAACAGTAATTGTAGCAATATATTCAAAATATATATTTAAAATGAATAAAAACTAATTCTAAAAATACACAGCCTACATCTTCCAGATCTGCTTTGTAGGTTACCTGAATCGATTTCAGTTTACAATAAATGCACATTACTGTACAGTTTCTATATTCACTTGAAGGGATTTATAATTACTTTCCATTATCATCAATATACATGGTGAATTCAAAGCCCATAGTGTAACAGCTCTTTGTCATTTCTGTCATTCAATGATTTAGAAAAAGAAGACAGGTGTGCAAATTCTTCAGGGCACTAGCTTCCCAATGCATGGAACAGTCACTTTTGGATAGTTAATTTCTGAAATAGTTTTTAGCTTTCTTCAGTCACAGAAAATATTAACAGCTCTGACAATAAGGTTTTGTTTCCTAGAATCTTTCATTTAAGTCTTGGAGAACAAAATTCTGGTTTACCTTCCCCCTTTAACTGTTTAGATCAGTGACCTAAATGAGGTGTTTTTACTAATGTTCAAATAAAACAACAATGCATGTATTATTGTTTTAGGGCATTCAAATGGTTTGTTGCTTGTCAGGCTTGCTGGTGTGCAGTTAACATCTGATGGGGTAATCTGGTTAAAAGAAGAAATGAAACCTTCACAAATGATTTGGTTCCAGCTTTTGGGCAGAAAAGAATCAGCACTTGATTGCTTCGTAATAATAAATAAGGTAATGTTCAGAGAGAATAGAAGAGTTTCCATGAGCACAAACAATTAAAAATATAAAATAATTTATGCTGAGTTCAGTGACTTTTACTCTCAAGTAAAAACTTACAGCAATGTCCTGCATCAGTTCTGGATTCAGAGATGGTGGGTGATGTTATACAATGCCTAGACAAATGTTTCGGAAACTATTGTATTGGAGGTGGAGGGAGAAGAGGTTGGTGTGCAGGGATCCTTTATTGCTGGTCTTAGCCTATGGCAGCTGCCCTCCAACACCTTAGGAGTGCAATTCCCTGGAGTTTCCAACCAATGTAGCCAAAAGTTGCGAGTCTAGAAATAGTAGCCCCAGTGCATCCAGAAGTAAAGGTAGTTTTCAACTTAAAACCATAGTTGGGATCAGAATTTAATTAATTTAATTTAATTTATTAAATTTATATACCGCCCCTCTCCTTGCGGACTCGGGGCGGTGTACAGCCATAATCCC
>JANHFP010005256.1:9718-28495 GCA_032468135.1 Calamaria suluensis
ATAGGAGTTAGTAAACGCCCACTGCTTTGGACTCCCACGCAGACCAAGGAAAACACCGTTCAGGTGAGTACAACGTAGATTTCAAACACCCTTTGATTTATCTCTTCTGCATACGTTGTCCAAGTATGCATAGTTTGTGTTTTGTCTATGAGCTTCTGTTTTTAGCAAGTCTTGACTATGAGTTAAATGTCTGAAGAGACAAGATTATTTGCTCTGTCTGGAAGGAAGCCTGGCACTCTTCTGAAAGAAGGTTCTCCAAGAAGAACCTTGTTCTGTCTATAGCACCTTAACTTCAAAATAGCCTGCTCTTTCCTATATTCAATTACTCAGAAGCATATTCTGTTAAATTGACTATTTCTGAGTAAAGAGCAAATATGGATTTATTTGTTTATTTTGCTTCCCTGGAAATGCCTTTGTTCTTTCATTGGAAAAGGAATCTGTCCTTATACTTCAAAATAATGCAGCAATATTCTTGGATGCAGAAGAAAATTGCAATTGTGATCCAATTCATCTACATCTGTGAAACATTACAAGCTAGATATGAGGTCCAGCATGGATATTTCCTTTAGTAAAGTAGTACTTTCTTCTAACATAGTCCATATGTTCTACCCCTCTAGGTGAGTTCAGCATTCTCTAGTCAGCTAAAGTCAGAGCTAGCAAAGGACACTTACGTATTGACAAAATTCTTTTGCCTAGACATATTTAATCAATGAAATAAGGTGGTAGAAAACAGCTGAGTTTGAGAGGATGATTCAGACGGATGGGGACACTTCAGATCAGCTAGATAACTGTAGAATTCATAAACACATTTTTTCAGTGTAAATACATAGGTGATAATTTGAATAATCAGTTGCAGATAAGCCATTTCTCCATATAATTTCATATCCTTACATCTCCCACCAGAAGCCTGCAAGTAGTTATTTTGAGTTTTTGAAAAAACTCATGTTGCATAAATTTTGTTCTGAACTGGAGACAAAACAGAAGCATGTTGAACAGTAATTGTTCTAAGTGCCAAAATTGACATCTTTGTCTTGTAATTTGTAATTATTATTATTTGTTGTTGCATTTACTCCTAGGACCAAAATACATAGTTGCTGTTTGCTGGGCTACCTCTCCTTGGAAGGCTACAGATATACTAAAAAATCTGTTTGTTGGAGTGGAGGCAGTATTTGTTTTGAATGTTATTACAAAAAATAACATTGGGTGGGGATTGTAGATATTGTGAACTACCAGCTAATTTACTTTTATGGCCTTGGTTTGAAAAAAATGAGAAAGCCTGGCTTGCTCTAGGTTCTCATCTTTTTTATGGCTGGAACACTTGAGAAAAATTAATTTTTATTCCTTACAGAATATATGAGATGTTCCAAGTTTTGTCCCATTTGGCCCTGCAAACTCAGACTATTCCAGTGAATCTATTGAATTGGGAGACTTTTTCCTAAACTTGAAATAACACCCATTTTTCATTTTGTGCATGCTCTTTATCTGAAAATGGGATGACTTCAACCAAAATATGTCTTATGACCATCTTTCTTAATCTAAACTTCTAAAGTTTGCAGGGCATCTGAAGATTACTTGGCTTTCTGGTGATGTCATTCTATTTTGCTATGGTGAAAGCTGACACTCTGCCACTTATCCATTCAGGATCTCACTCAGACAAGTTTGTAAGGATATAATGTAAATAGCAAGGACTCTAATGCTGGAAATTCTTGCTGTGTTTTTCAGGGCCTGCCACTTAAAAGGAATTTTACTACCCTTTTCGATTTGTGTGTGCTTTTAAACTGTCTGCTGGCAAATCTGCTCACCAGATTCATGTAGCTCCTGAGCCATTAAGCTCTAGTCGGTCAATATTTTCCTTTTTCAAAAATCTATTAAATTCCATTTGCAAGGGATTACTGCTTATGTGATTGATTCTGTCTAGCAGCTAACATTTAAAAAAAAATCAAAAAAAAAATCAAAACAAACCTCAAGGAGACAGAGTAATAGAGCAGAAAGAGCTAGATTTATCCCTGAGGAAAACATTATCCTGTTATATGTTGCAAATTGAGAATGTTTTCTTATGCACAATTTATATCATCCATGTGAAATTAGGGTTGTGGATGTTGTTCTCTTTTATTTTAAAATAAAAATACATATAATTTTAGAAGGGTTACATGAGGTGACTAGTCACTGCACTTCTGATTATATAGATAGTTGAATGAGCAGTCTTTGGTGCTGTCTGAGTTTGGTTGTTTCCAATAGTTGAATTTATGTCTCCTTAATCCTAGCATGGCTCTTTCTGGGCAATATTAACCCACTAGTTCTATATACCAATATGTGAAAAAGGAGGACTTTTAAGCATTTGAAAAGCAACAATTCAGTGCTCAGAATATCTCTATCAGTAGGTTAATTGGTATCTGTGCACTATAAATTGCTGTTTGATAGCCATCATAATAGTTTTTTTTTAAGAATCTCAACTAGTTTTGGGACTTAACAGTTCCATAATGCACTCCCCACCCTTTTATGGGTACCAAATGGTTATGGTTGTGGTGTGAACCAATATTGAGCTAGAGAGTTCATCAGATTGTTGTTTTAAGGGAGCAACCAGAGGGAGGTTGATTGTCATTATCCCCTACATGTAGGCTTTCTGAAATCATTGGAAAATCTGCCTTTCAAAAGTTATCCAAAGGCACGAGGAAAACTGGAGATTTTTGGTGAATTATGGTTGTGGTCATCGGTCCTTTTCTTGATTTATTCAAAGGCAAATATGAAAAAAGAATGTATTATCTATATATACTTATGAATACATAAATAACATCATATGATGGGATGTTAAAAATAGTGAGCTACCTTATATAACTAGATCTTGAGGGACCTCCAGAAGTGACAATGATAAAGCCAACTTCACTTCAAGATGAAGTTATACATTTATTTATTTATTATTTTAATTTATATACCGCCCCATCTCCAAAGACTTGGGGCGGTTGACATCAAAATTAAAAACAGAAAACCAAATTAAAATTCTATTAAAATTCAATTAAAAAAATAATAACTAATTTTATATTTATATTTAAAAAACCCATTTATTTATTTAGTGGCAGGTGATTTTCTTCTCCAACCCCAAATTCTGTTCTTGTGTTGCCTAGGTTTTTTTGCCATCATCATAACCATAAAGGAGATAGTGAAAAGGGCCTTTCCAAGTACTGACCCTGGGCATATGTACACAGGGTCCCTGGGCTTTCTGAGCCTCCAGGAGAAAAAACAGTGTGTTGTACTGGTTAAGGAATTGGACCCCGTGCTTGATTTGAGAGGTGTAGAAAACATTGATCAATAGTAGTAGCAGCTATTAATACATCACTTTTGTTCTGCTTCCCAAATTTCACTGCCCTTGTTTGCAGTGAAATCTTTCCTCCTTTATACTTGTTTATATGGCCTGGTTTACAGGCTGCTGGCTTATTTCTGATGACACTGTCCTGATCTCTGTACTGCCAACAGCCAGATGGTTCTTCTGCACCAAGCCAGCCTCTGACTCATGCCCATGATGATGCCATGTACTGGCTTGAATATTCTTATATTTGAAGAGAACAGCAATAAGAGGATGGCCTGGAAGCTGTTATCTGTTTAATATTGGCAGGTGGATAGAAATTAGGTAATACTTAATAATAAAGTTAGTTCAAAATCCAAGCATTTGATTAATATTTACTTCATCTGTTGCTTGTAAAGGCATCAGAAGATTGGCATGTAGAAGGGCAAATAATGTACTGAGGCAGCAATGATCAAAGAACAGTTCTTTACATTCCGCATCTAAATTTTCCTTCCAAGGCTCTACTATCCAACTGAGACAAGAAAAATAATTAGTCTCTCCAAGTGATATGGTTGTAAATGTTTGGGGACCATCTGTTAAGTTCTTGGAATGATTCTCAGAGTCAGGAAGCAAGGATCAAGCATCTTTATTACACACAAATAATAGTCAGATGTGATCAAACATATATACATAATGTACAGCTATTTATACATGGTCTTCTATGAAAATATAATAAAGTATATAATCAACATCCAATCAACTTCAACTCCTTTCTCAGCTCTCGCTTTAACTATTTTACTGTTACATTTGCGCGCCTCTCGGCAGCTGTCCAATCAGCACCACAAATTGCTCCCGCTTCTCTTACTAAGTAACGGCTTGCAGCTGTCATTGTGCTTAAGTGGGTACATTTAACCGAGGCTTATTTCCCGCCTTAATTGCAGGATTCCCGCCACAGGTTTTGCAAATACAACAGTTATGTAGGACATAACAAAAGCCATTTTATTACACTCATCATTTATTGATGGAGGTCAATCTTTACTAATTCTTACAGAAATGGAAATGATTTCATAATATCAAAACAAAAAAAGCTTTACTTGTTAAATAAAGCTGTTCATTTCTTTCTTTGTTTGCTTATGACAATTGTAGGTTGCCCTCACTTGTTGCAGTTCTGATCAACTTACAAAATACAATAGGAGAAACATGGTAGAAAGACAGACTATATTATCAAAAAAGAAAGGCTACGGGGGGAGGAATTATAATTACATATCCAGACCAGAACTTCACATGGGGGTTCCAACACCCACTCTAATCCAGGGTCCAGGGATAACCAAGTAGTAAGGGTTTGTTTAAGTGGGGACAATTTTGTTTAATATAGATAAAAAATGATATCTTTCTCCTAAATCTCCTTCAGCAAATCGTTGTTAAATATGCAGTATGTTTGCATTTCTACCTAACCATTCTCACATAATAACATTCCACTGTTTGGGGGAACTAATTTTCAAATTATTTTTCAGCATTGCAAAAGTTGCTTTCTCTGTTTTCTTAACAATACATGTAATCAATATAATATTACATGATCCTGTAAGAGTATTATCAGAATTGGATGCTCCTGGTTAAAATCTTTATTTAGCACTGAGAGTTGCTATTTTGCTGTACTAAAATGTGCCTTTTTCCTCTTTTCAGCTTCAGAGATGGAAGAACTTATCTAAGGACCTAATTTACCATATCAATCAACTTTAATTCTCTTAAAGACTCTGGTTTTGTTGCCACTTCCTTACCAGGATGGCCGAAAAGGCTCCAGGTATGAACAAAAAGACATCCATGTCTACACAGTCTCTTCCACCAGAACCAGTGGACATAATCAGAAGCAAAGCATGTACTAGGAGAGTGAAAATCAATGTAGGTGGACTCAATCATGAAGTTCTATGGAGGACTTTAGATAGACTTCCACGGACACGTTTAGGAAAGCTGAGAGACTGCAATTCTAACGACTCTTTACTAGAAGTATGTGATGACTACAATCTTAATGAGAATGAATATTTCTTTGATAGACACCCAGGTGCTTTCACCTCTATCCTGAATTTCTACAGGACAGGAAAGTTACATATGATGGAGGAAATGTGTGCCCTCTCTTTTGGCCAAGAATTAGATTATTGGGGAATTGATGAAATATATTTAGAATCCTGTTGCCAGGCAAGGTATCATCAGAAGAAAGAGCAAATGAATGAAGAATTAAGGAGAGAGGCAGATGCAATGAGAGAAAGAGAAGGCGAAGAATTTGATAATGCTTGCTGCCCAGAGAAAAGGAAAAAACTCTGGGATTTGTTGGAAAAGCCCAATTCATCAGTGGCTGCAAAGGTAGGAACAGATACTTTAAAATTTGTTCATGTTGTATATTTATATCAATTAAAAGCCAATCCGTTTGATTCATTATGAATATATTAAAATAAGGATTACATCCCATGAAAAGATATTTGTTAATTTGGGGTGGGGAAAAACATATTTTATTTCAAGACATCATATATATATATATCAGTATAGTAAGAGCAGTTATGACCGGGAAGGTAATAAGAAGTCACAATGTTCATGACATCAAAGACATCTTTATGTAATAAGTCAGAAATATTTACTTTTATAATGTACAGTTTTGGTCATAAGTACATTCTTTTGAATTCAACAAAACTTCCAAGATAATTTTATTAGCATAATTTGGCTTTTATGAATCCTTATACAAACAAGGTATTGAAAGTATAACAGCATAGTATTATGATAATCCAGAATTACTAAGCATCTCACTTATTGTTAGTATTGAAGACTAATATTGCTAAAGGTTATCAGATTTCCCTTGTTTGCAAAAACAATGAAACTCACCAGAAATGGAAATGAAAGCAGTAGCGTCCCTTTGAATCAAAATCTTAACCCTAGAGACTCATTTCCCTAGTAAACCAAGAAACTGGAAATTAATTTCACCATTCCAGTACAGAGTCTGGTTTGCTTGGAAAGGGACAATCAGCATTCCAGTTTTGAATGTTATGAAAAGCTTTTGCTTTCTCATTGGTTTTTACTTAGTCTTATTCTTTCCATGAATGTGAACAGTTAAGTGGGTGTTGATTGGGCTTTTTACATATTTTTCAGCATTCTGGATTATTGTTACTTCAAACATTATTAAGTATTAAATATGTAACATTATATTTCCTTGTATCTTATTAATACAAAATGCCTTCCCACTTAGATCAGTTGTTCATGATACACTGGTTGTGTTTGTAATAGCTTTGTGACTTTGGTTAGTGTTTCCTTTGACTGAATCCAATAGAGGTGGAATTGGTGATGACAGGCTGTTGAGTCTGAGAAACCTTTTTAAAAGTTAATGTGCATTCTGCACATTTTTGTACATCTTTTTCTACCACATGCTTAGGATGATCTGTTAAAGGATCTGTTCCCAAACTGGCAAGCTATTAGATCCTTTGCTTTTATCTCTGGGAAAGACATAAATGTATTGTTGTTTGGTGAGAAAATGAATAGTGTTGAAATATTTTTAAACAGGCAGGTTTTGGACATTTTATCCTGTGTGAAATGCAACAAAACATGCTTTTTTTATAAATAGAAAGAAACATATGTCTATTGTGACTTGTGTGCATTACAAATACAGGGTCACATCACAAATTGTCATAAGAAAATGTAAATAAGTCTTCTTTAGCTGCTAAACAAATAAAAAAAGAACCCAACCCAACCACCCAACCTTCTGGATAGCAGGTTTCTTTTTGTGTCTTTTAATTGTGTTGTATTGTATTGTACCCATCCACGCACAAATTTAGAGTATACTGGCTTAATTTCCAAGGAGGATTTTTGCAAGACCCAGCTATAAATCTTCCACGTTGATCTGAGAACTCTGACAAGCCTGTAGTAGTTTACCAGTGGATGGGGAATCAAGAAATTCCAGGGGTATCTGCAAGATGTGATCAAAAAAGGCAATCACACAGTTGTACGATTGAAGCTCCATCTGTTTCTTATGTGTGATGTATGTACAACACACACACACAAACATGCAACATTTCTATCACTTCATTGTAGACAGTATCTTGAATATTTTGACAAATTTTATTGTGAGAAAATTTGGAGTTGTATGACTAACTTAGCAGGCTACGCTAAATTCTTAGGCCCATTCAGAACTAGGTTACAATCCTAAAGAAAATAAATGCAGGATGTGTGTGTGTGTGTGTGTGTGTGTTGGTATGTATTTTTATAGCAGTTAAGGCACCAAGGTAGAAATCGGGACCATGGGTTATAGTTCCTTCTTAGGCACAAAGCCAATTGTGTGATATTGATCCAGTTACTCTCTCTCAGCCCTAGGAGGGAAGCAATGGCAAAGCACTTCTGAAAATATTACCAAGAAAACTTCAGGGACTTGTCCAGGCAGTCACCAGGAGATGAAAGTTGACTTGAAGGTGCAGACAGACACCTTCTTCTCTCTTCTGACACTTAGGATTAATTCAGCTTGTTGTGATTTTTTTCTCTAAGAGCACTTTAGAAAACATGTATATTTGGGATGCATCTCATAGGTCTGGCAGTGAATGGAGATTGCATGTGTATTGAGGGGTATCTTTTTGCACCACACAGATAAGGCATTTATGCCTGTAATGTCAAAATTTAGGGACTTTTCTTTCTGGTACAGTAATTCCATGCATCACATTAGTGGTTTAACTATCTGAAAGTAACAGGTGCCTGTTGTGGCCTGCCAGCAGCCTGCAGAACTAGCAGCAGAGTCGGACAGTGAGAAGGCTGGGGAGGAACATGGGTCAGTCCTGCAGTCTGGCTCAGATGAGGGCTTTGCATCAGAGACAAAGATGTGGCCAGGGCCATCTGTGACTGATGTGCAGATTCCAGGGCCTCCAGAGGCAGACTGCAGAGAGGCAGAGAAACAGGAGGATCCTGTTCCTACTGCACGCATGCACAGAGCTGCCAGAAGGCAAGAGCGGCTAAACCTAAAAGGATGACTTGGGAATAAGGCCAGGAGATGATTAGTCCCTCCCGTAAGGCTTTAAAAAGCAGCAAAAGTACTTGGGCTCTTTGTAGGAAAACAATGTTGCTAAATGTGTTTCCAGTCGGTGTTTCTTGTTTCTGAACTTTGTCAAGAAAGGCCTTTGGCAGAGTATCAAAGAAGATAAAGATTTGTGATAAGCTTGAAGTACTTCTTCGGAACAACTTGTTTTGCAATTAATTTGGACTCAGCTGGGAATACAGTAATTCTCAGCTGTTATAATCAAATAGGTTTGTTTGGGACTAATTGTGTCCTGTAATGACTAAGGGCGGCTAGGTCACAACAGATGCCAGCTTTTATCTTTGTTGCATATGATTCTGCCGACATTTGTTCTGACTGTTCAAACAGAACTTGAAGTTCTGCCACTGCTGAACAGAATACCTCCTATAATTTGTTATTAATTAGCCATGCACCCAAGATTCCAGAGACTAGTCTGTGGGAGATGGGCCATGTCATTGAGCTGACACATGAAATCTCTACGGAGCAAGGCAAGATCAACATTATCTGCAACATAGGCAGCTCAGTGATCCAAAATCCGTTGATGTCAGGTTTGCAACATACTGCTGGTCTGCTTTCATTGCATAAGGAAATTGATGTGATTTTTACATCATCTAATACTACTGTTCTTACTCTAGCTTGGAAAAATGCTAGGACAAAGTCTAATTTGGCTTTGTCACTTGGGGGGTCCTGTATATCAACATCTCCAGCCTTTGTCACTTTTATTTGGCTTTCTTTAAAAAAATATTTGGAAAAAAGCTACAAAGAAGAGGGAAATACGACTTCTTCAGAGAGCTGTCATTTCCAGGGTTTCTTTGTAAAAGGAGTGATTAATGTACCAATTTAATGTTTCAGTTTGAACAAATGGTTTTAAAAAGAATAGCAAGATGCTGACTAATAGATACAATTAGAAACCTTAATGCCTATTAGCCAGTCTGTAGCTAAAGTGAAAAACATAGTGCAGTCTTTAAGACCTGGCATGAATATACTCATCTGCATTTTGGAGTATGCAGGGAAGTGATTTATTATTGATTTATTATTCTTTAGCTGTAATTAATGATTTATTATTCTAAACCTGTGCATTCGTTGTTCTAATATGTCCACAGACTTAAATAAAAAGACACAGAACTGTAGTTGCTGATTTTAAATATTACAATCACAGCAATGACCCTAGCTTTCCATTTCTGAAATATAAAATAAACTCCCCAATCAAATAATTTCCTAACCTACGCCCTCTTCTTCTGTTGGATAGGGTGAATATGAATGAAAATTGAAATGAAATGAAATATTCAGAAATTATGGAAACTTCTTCCCTTTCAAAGTGCTATTGGGTCATTCATTCTTCTGAAGCATAAATTCTGAATATGAGTATGAGCTGTGGTATTCCACAATAATTTGTACTACTGCTGAATTGGGATCATGTTTGGAAAGAGCTATAAAATATTCCAGATTATAAATATCCTGGATTTATTTTGTACAACTCAAGGTGATGTTCATACTGCTCCCACTTCCTATTTTGTCCATAATAGAAAGTCTATGAGGGAAGTTCACTGAGCAGGAGAGACTGGCCAAAATCACTCAGTCTGTTTTCATGCCTAAAGCAAGATGAGAATCATGATCTCCTAGATTCTAATCCAGTGCCATGACCACTACCGCAAACGTATTCTCAGTTATAGCTTGCATGGGCTATAAAGCTACAGGAGATGTTAGAAGAGCTATCCTAGCTGACCTCATAAGATTGAGTTTGTTTTCAACAAGATGGAGTCTAATGCTGAGGTTTAAGCTTTTAGTGATGGCATTGGTATCCTGATATAATATCAAATGAAGGAAATTGATATATGTTAGAACTTGATGACATATAATCAATCCAGCAAAAGAAATTGTAAAACCTGATGCTAGATGATAATTCCCAGTATGTCTCACCATTGGCCAAGTGCTGTTACGAGATCAGGGGTATCGGGAAGGCCACAACGTCATCATTTCCAGATGATCAAATGATCCTGAAATAGTACAGTGAAACCTCATTTTATCAGACCTTTATACAAAAGCTTCACATGCACTGTCCAAACGTTCAATGTGATTTATGCTATTTGCAATGGTATTTCTCAAATGAAGCAAATTGTCATTTGTCTCATTTTCCATTATTTGTAAACGGGATGCCTTATTCCCCAGTTTAACAGCTTTCTTAATAGGAATACATGAAAATCAGAATTTACTCTATTACACACCTCTCACAACATATTTTTGGATTGTTTGCTATTGACAAAATTTGTTTTAACATTTAAATCCATATTGTACATAGATCAGAGTCCCCAAACCTCTGGAGAGGGGAGAGGGGGGATCATTCCACACAGTGGCAGGCAAGCATGCGCTCGCAGCTGCATTTGCGGAAGTGGTGAGCACTCATGCAAATTGTGCATGGGCGCACTTGCCCACTGCTCACACAAGTGGAGATGTGCACCCTTACATGCACTTGCCCACCACCTCTACAGTCCAGCTCCAAAGCCCAGTAGTTGGCCACAGCCCAGGGGCTGAGGATTCCTGACCTAGATTATATTTCAATGTCTGTTAAAATAATTCAGTGTCTTTCCTTGCTCCACAGATGAATGAGAAAGCATTAGCTGTTCTCTGAACATAGTCTCTAGATTGTTTCTTTAAAGTTCCTTTAAACTGGGGGCAATGATAAAGTAGAGGTTTCCCCTGTCTAGTCATGTCAGACTCTAGGGGGCAGTGCTCATCTCCATTTCCTAGTAAAGGGTTCCAGTGGTGTCCAATGATGTTTCCATGGTCATGTGGTTGGCATGACTGTAAGCCGAGGGCCACAGAAAGCTTCCCAGCTATTTATCTGCTTGCAGTTGCATGCTTTTGAACTGCTAGGTTGGCAGGAGATGGGGCAAGAATGGGAGTTCACCCCGTCACGTTGTACTTGGGTTTCAAACTGCCAATCTTCCAGTCAATTAGCCCAAGATTTTAATTTATAACTTTATAAACTTTAAATTCTGTTAAGTAGCTTGGGATATATTAGAGAATAGCAATTGTTTAGCCCTGGTTGATGAGTTCAGTTAGGTCAATGTTCCTATGACAAACCAAATGAGACAAATAACAAGGTTTTGAAAGCCTGCTGGCAATAAAGCAAGCCTAATAATAAAGCAGATGGAGCACTATAAACAGTGGTATAATCTTTCTTTCCTCCCTAGTTGCATATTATTTCACAAAATAGATACGTATTCTGAAAAAATGGCTCTGTTGGCATTGTACAAAAAAATGTGGTTATGCCTCCAAAAGAAAATGCCACTGTCGAAGCAAGTTGATCTCTAATGAGAGCATGCAGTCTTCCTTCTTACATCATCTGGTAGAGGTCTTTGGGTTTTTTAAAAAATAGTAGATGGATAGCGTAAGTATTCCTGGATGAACTTTCTTCTTTATTGTGACTTCTAAATATAAATTCTAGCTTAATCCAAGATCAAGTAAAGCCTTGCTAATGGATTTGTCAGGTATCCAGGTGATCCTTGCTAAAACTGAGCACAGAACAGAAATGTAAGGAAGATGCATATGGAAATGAAAAGTAGAAGTGCCTATTAGTAATCAGAGCCTTAAATATATACTGTTTTTTTTTCTTTTGTTTCTGTATATGCATGTTTATAGTACCCTCCGAAATGCTTACATGCAAAAAGAATTTGGAAATAGGGAAAGTTTATTTTTGGGATAACAGAGAACAGGAAAGATGTATTTCAAAATGGAGAAGGAGAAAGATATGTTCTGAAGATTTTTTTTTCTTTTGTCCTTTTTCTTGAGAGTAAACATCTTCACTGGATTTCTGATAAAAACATTCACAAACTCATGGTCTATCAGGTTTTATACTTGGTTCAGCTGTAAACCTCAGCTCTCCAGACATTTTACATGGTCAGGATTAGCTTACCTACCAGAAAGCTCTGACATTTCATCCATCTCAATTAATTCCTTTATGGCAAATTAAGCCACAAGTACAACGAGGATTTGTCCATGCAGTACACAAAAATCAAACTCATTGTATAGGTTTATTTCCCAGAGTTTAAGTTCTGCCTTTTCTCTCTTGCCTTTCCAAATTAACAAATGTGTGCTTTATGGCCTTGAAAGATACTCATCCTTCTCTTGTCTTGGAACCTCAGGTTCATGCCTTTCCAACTGCGTTCCTTATATCCTAAAATGTATATTATAGTACTCTACTCATTGAATATCCCCACAAACAAAATCATATCTGTCTTCTGTCGATAATAATCTCTTGGCAGTTTTCCTCAATTATTACATGTATTCTTAATTAAAGTGTAATAATAAAATGTATTCCTCTATATTGGAAATTACACAGAAGTTTCATGTGAAGTCCACAGATTACATGTTAAGAATGCAACAGAATGCCAGTTAGTAATTGATTTTGTTTTAAAAGCGGTTGTATCTATGGTCTGGTGAGTCAATTATTAAAATATTATTTACCATCCGTGGTTTCTAAGCAAGGCATTGTGTAACTAATAATTCAGCATTATTTTTAGCTGGCATAGCTATGAAAAATAAAACCTGTATCCTAGCTATCTTATCTTAGCAATGTTTTAATGCCTTAGTGAATTATGTATAAAGGTTCTTTTTAAGTCATAGCTTGGATTATTTGCTAATATAATAGGGCAAAGTACTGTATTGCTGCATATTTTGGGGTGGAGGAGGCATAATAATTGCTAAAAGTAGCCTTAAGTGTAGACAGTTCTTCATAACTCAGTTTCTGTAATACCCAGGACTCAGATCCATAACTGTCTATTTGTGACCTCCGACAACCAAAGCAATGACTCTGCTGTTCATCAAATTTGCTAGAGCAAAAGGATATTTTCTGCCATATGCTAGGTGGATTAAAGGGTCTGCATTGGTTTTGCAGCTTTGGATAATGACATGTTTTAAATTCTGTGCTAAATTTCATTACCTAGATTACCCAAGCCTAAAATCCAGGGTATTTGTTTTATATCATGAGCTTTTTATATATTAACAAAAGTTCCTCATTGAAAACTGAGAGACCTAATGGCTCCATCACATAACTTTCTAGACAGTGTTTATTACTTTTTGCTGCTTTAATGAATGATCCTAAATCTAAGATTTATTTATTTATTTATTTTATTTGATTTATATACCGCCCCTCTCCTCGCGGACTCGGGGCGGTGAACAGCCATTTAAACTCCATGATATGTCAAGTAGCTTAGCATTTTATAAATGGATCTTTTAAGTCATTTGACATTTACAGTAAATAGACAAGCATGTTTGATGCTGCCTTTCACAAAATGACACTGTTGTCTTACACATTAAGTAGTTAGTTACTCATTGTTTGGAACAATGAGGTAAGGTTGCAATGCAATTAATGGAGTTTTTAAAAAATGATGTTCTAGGAACCTCTGAGGAACATAGCAAATTCACAAGATGTTCCTGGGTGCTGTCTTTTACATGGTGATTGCTGGCTTGGCACACTTGGACAAACAAACTCCCAAAGGCAACATAGTTGAGGAAGTTTGCATGTGTGTGTTGTTTATACCAGCAAATCAATGCATTGTGAAAACTGCATGCAATTCCACAGGAATGTCTTAATATGGGGTGGAAGCCTTACAATCTGCAAGCCTCACTGATGTGATATATTAAAGTCTGACTACATCAGAATGTCACAGTTATGGAAAGAAAAAGAGAAGGTCTTATCACAAAGGTCCAATCCAATTCTTAAAACAGAGAGCATCTATCTCATAAACTGAGATGGATTGAACTGAAGTCGTATGGGGGAATGCTATTGTTAATTGAAGCCACTGAATGAATAAAGCCAAATCATGCATTCAGATACACCTCCAAGTGTAAATTTCTGGATTAGTGAATATATTGTATTCCCTATAGCCGTGCTGGCGAACCTATGGCACGGGTGCCACAGGTGGCATGCGGAGCCACATCAGTGGGCATCGGAGCATTGCCCTAGTTCAGCTCTGATGCACATGCGTGTGCTGGCCAGCTGATTTTTGGGCCTTCCAGGCCCACCGAAAGTTGGGAAAGAGGCTGTTTCCAGCGTCTGGAGGGCCTGGGGAGGTGGGGACGGTCCATTTTTCACTCTCCCCAGGCTCCAGAGCCTTTCTAGGGAGGGTGGGGTGAATTGAATTATGAGTGTGGGCACGCGGATGTGCAACCCCTCCGGGCACCCCCACTTTTGGCACGCGATGGCAAAAAGGTTAGCCATCACTGCCCAATAGGATTTTGTAGTATCCTACAAAAATCAATTTTGTCTGACAATAATATAAAATAACTGTTCTGTTAGATGACATATGTTTTAAGGACTGCCTTTCAAAATATAGAATGGTAAATTTGGATAAACCCCTGTGGGGAGGAAAGGTGGTTTGATTAGTTTCTTTAATATGAGAACAGTGAAGTGAAAAATGGTAAGATAGAATGTATCCTTCTTAGTTTGTTTGCTTGTTTATTCCTACAACTCATGTGCTTCTTTTAGCAACTTACACTATTAAAATAAGAAAATTAGAAATAAAAAATGATTAGCAAAATCTGTAGAGTTCTTGAAGATGGTATTCCCTCATTTATTGAGCGCTATCTTCCCATATTGGACAGGCAGATTTTACTTAGAGAGGGTGAATATGGACATATTCAGATCTTGAGTAATGTGATATTTTGATGGTGACAACCAATGCCTTGAAATCTATCAGAAAGTTAACTGTCAACTGGTATCACACCTTTAGGAGTGATTTTACGTAGCAAACATCAACACATCTTTAAATATTCAGCCTATTGTATAGGGAGAGTCTCAGTCATCCAGGTCATGGTTGTTCCAATGGTGGTTTTTCAAGAGGCGACTGGACATTGTGGTTTTTCTTTGAAGGCATTTTGCTTCTTATCCAAGAGGCTTCTTCAGCTCTAACTTTGAGAGCTGCAGAAACTTATTGGATGAGACGTGAAACAAATTTCCAGAAAAACTAACGTAGTGACTCTGGACCAATGATTCTCTGTCAACCAAATCTGTCTCATATGGTGATTCTTGTGGAAAAAGTAAGAGCTAGTTGAGAGGGACGGAGGGAATCATCTTTTGGCTTCAGTTAGTCTAGTTTGGATTGTCCAAATATTTATGTTCTTCCCTGAGTGATGAAAGCCAATTATTGCAGTATCATAACAAAGGAAATATCTTTACCACTTCCAGAAGTGATTATGTCCCCCAGATTTCATATTTCACTTAGCTTATATTGAGTGGCAATTGATGCAACCACAAAGGTTTGATAGTGCTTAAAATAGCAGGGGGTAGGACATGCTAGATTTATCCCAAGGACAGCCAAGTAACAATAATACAGTTCCGGATGTCAGCAGTCAAATCTAGGATGGACTTTTGGAAAAGATCTGGAATTCTTTGCATTGCCCTGCTCCTTTTAATGTATCTTTGGCTGATGTAAAACTATGCAAGCCAGAATTTTCCGTGGCGTGACATATATGGAAATCAAGATCTGAAAAATTATTCATATTGGAAGAAATTTTTTAGAAGTTTACATTTCTTTTTTAAAAAGGTACATTCAGTCCTGTTCCCTCTAGTCTCCTTTCCTTCCTGGGAATGGTTTCAGATTTCAGCTTGTTCTATTATATATTAAGAACCTGGTCCATGTTTTTCTTGATAGTTTTGTTCTAGAGTATTATAATCATATTGTTATGTTTGTTGATCAATCAGCTTTAGTGGTGCATAAGTTCTACTGAAGAAAATGATTGTAATTTATTGAATATGATGTCTTATGTTTAAAATGAAGACAATAATATGCAAATGATTTCACAATTAAGTTTGTTCCAATGTATCCTTTCCTAATGTGATACCCTTCCATATGTTAAATTTAGGGGAGTTGAACTTTTCCCCTTTTGGAAAGTACTTATTCCAAAGTACAGACAACCCTCAACTTATTACCACGATTGAGCAAAATTTATGTTGCTTAGTAAAACATTCATTGTGGGTTTTTCTCCATTTTATTACTTTTCTTGTAACTTTGAATTGTCACTAAGCGACCTGTTGTAAGTTGAGGACTACCTGTATTAGAACACAGAAAAGCATACTTTAAATACATTGATTCAAGTTATTTGAAGGCTTGTATAGCCATTGATGCTTAGACAAATATGCCCTTCCAGTCCTAGTCTTAGTTCTACCAAAAGCTAAAAGTGATTCTTTAAATGATCAAGTATTGACTATGTTATTTTACCGGTTTCATTTTTTTGTTTTCATTTCCACCTTCCCACTTATATCTCCACATATGGCTTAAGATAGTTAATATAAATCAGTTGAACAATCATCTGTGTCCTGGCACATATATTGGAATAACATTGGGCTGACAAGTTGTTATCTTAACCATGCAGCAGTTGGCAAAGGCATTTTCATAGACAAAGAAGAGCCCTTGACTTGGGATATTTGTGTTCTTGCTATGGAAACTGAGAGATTTTGGAAGCTGGTTGGAAGCTGAAGTTCAACATTTATGGAAGATATTGCTTGCATATTAAGGGCTTAGCCCTAGGTTCAATGGTAATTCCTGGTAATATTCCATTATGTCCACCCAGTTAATCATTTAGTTTGTTATTTGACCAATAATAGAAAACATAAAACAACAAAATTAGTCATTGGATTTACAGCTATAACTTGTGAATGGCCAATACCTATAAGATAATAACAAATATAGAATTAGACAGTACTAATATGAAGCACATAAATATAAAACTACGGCTAAATCTGAAACCTGTAAAAATCTAAATGTTGACATACTAATTAGAAAAAAAATTGTAACATTAAAAAAATCTAGGACACAAAAAGTAAAAAATTGGGGAAGAATAAATACAGGATTTGTCAATTCTCACTTCTTTTCAGTTGAATGCTGCCAAATGTTGTATACTGTCAGAACATTAAAAGTTATGAAGTATATTTATCAGAAATAAATAAATAAGTACAAAACATAAAAAGTAGTGGGAAACTAAGAGAGTTCTGAATATAACTAACATAGGAAGTAATGAAGGATGTGTTCAATAACTTAAATCTGTCACAAAGCTGTTGGCATTTTTCTTCCATCTTCCATCTAGCAGGCGTGAAGAAGGAGCATTTCAGGAAACCACAGTAAATGTCCTTGTATGATTGTGGATTTCTAGTTGTATACGATATGCTGTACATAAACTCCTAAGTACTTTTCACTTTCATTAAAGGTTTGGTACTCTACCTAGGTCAGATTTATGCTCCATGCTCCATATATATCCGTGATGGTGAACCTATGGCACACGTGCTGGAAGTGGCAAGCAAAGCCATCTCTCTGGGTATGCCAGCCGTCACCTGTTGCTCTTCTGGGCCAGCTGGTCTTCTCCTTTCAATGCTTTTTGTTTTAAACAAGGTAAATTCGACTGACCTTCCTATTATGGCCTTTGGGGTAAGATCAAGAACATAATGCTACATATTGTAGAATATATAAAGAAATATAAAACTACTTTCTTCTGTCTTCATTTGTGTGTTTGTGTATGTGTGTGTATGTGAATAAAATGCATACTATCATATATTTTTGTTAAAGTGTATCATAATGCCAAATATTTATTTTAAAATAGAAATGTCAATGAAAGCCATAAAATAATAGAGCTGTTTAATTCATTATAGCTGTTTAATTAATTGAACAGTAGTGCTTAATTCTATTCTAATTCTGTTCCAATAATTCTATTCTAATAATTGTTGTTGATATTATTAACAATTTTAGAAAATGTAAGCATTCCTAAATATCCTTTTTCACTTTCTGCCTAAATATACAACCTGATATCTTGGGTAGGAGGTGAGGAAGGAGGAGAAAGAAAAGAGAACCTTGTTTAGATGAATAAAAAATTATTTCTTAAGGCTTTGTTTGTATTTCAATGTGAACATTTTTTTTTTGCTTGATGGAGTATGAAATTGAAAATAGTAAATTGTTAAATTGGTCTTGTAAAGATGCCCTTGGTAGAATGTATTTCTGATTCTATGTAAGATTTGTCTTCTAGCAGTATTAAGCTGCACGTAGCATGGTCCTATATATTAATTAATTGCAATCCAGTTAACACAAGTATTTTGATTTGTTTGCATCAACCTTACCAAGTCATAAGAAGACTGAAAAATATAGTTAGATTGAACATTTATAGGAAAATATTTTTTCTGCATGTCCCCACACTCTTTTTTTCTCCAAGAAAAGTATTCTGCCGGGGGAAACCAACCATTCAAAAAGTCTGCAATAGGGTGGCTAAGAAAAGTCTTTGCTACAATTTCCAATAAACTAGACAAGAATAATAGATTACTCTTCAAAAGGATAATCCCCACTACTATATTTGCGAAATACCACTCACTGACTGACTGACTCACTCACTCACTCACTCATCACGAGTTCTCCAAAACTATTGCACCTACAGACATGAAAATTGGCATACCTGTTCCACTTGGTATGTACAT
>JANHFP010005256.1:32302-43604 GCA_032468135.1 Calamaria suluensis
TTAGAGCCAATTTTAGATATTTAATTTAATTTTAAATTATTTATAAGTATTGTTTTAAACTATATTGGCTGTACACCGCCCACGAGTCCGTGGGGAGAGGGGCGGTATATAAGTGCAATAAAATAAATAAATAAATAAATAAATTCTCCAAATGTAGTTTTTAGAGATTATGGTCCCAAAAATTATTTCCTTCAGAAGAACAGTAACAGCAAAAGTGATTTAAAATATGAGTACATATTTCAGTTATACTGCCTCTTGTTTTCAACACACCCTTACCATGTTTTACGTCCTAAATATCCTAATGAGCTTATTAGTAAATGGTTACAGTAAATTGTGCTGGCAGTGATGGGAACAGCATGAGACAAAGTTGTTGATTGACTCTCAAATGTTTGAGAACCCTGTTTGCTGTCTGGCAATATTATTTTCTGTGTCACAGTTATTTAACTGAGAGGGGATTATAATCATTGGCCCAAATCAATATAGCTCTATACTTTTAAATTATGAATCTTGATTATGAACTGCAGTGGCACAGTGGTTAGAATGCAGTACTGCAGGCTACTTCTGCTGATCACCAGCAGTTTGGCAGATCAAATCAAGGTTGATTCAGCCTTCCATCCTTCCAAGGTCAGTAAAATGAGGACCCAGATTGTTGGGGGCAATATACTGACTCTGTAAACTGCTTAGAGAGGGCTATAAAGCACTATGTCTAAGTGTTATTGCTATTGCTATATTTTGTTATCATGATATCTTGGTTGGTTTCTGCAATATTTCTTTCTTTTTCAATAACATTATTGTTTAAGCAACTAACTGAGATCCTGAGGGTGTGTGTGAAATGGTTTTTTTATCTGTGAGAAAAAGTATTTTATTTCATAGGGTACTTATAACAATTCAGGACTTTGTAATCAGGGTTTGTCTGATTATCACATTTATTTGCATTGTAATTTTGTACTGTAAATACCCCCTACTTCCTGTAAATATCTTCATACATAGAGTATGAAAAGAACTCACACATCTCTAATTTACTTGAGGTCACTCTGGAGGAAACCAAGATTGGGTAAATCAAACAAACATTGATGTATTTAGAGATGTGCTTTTTACATTTTGCCTGTTTATTGAGAAAAATATTGGTATGTTGTCCTGTATGCTTGATAAAGTGTATCACAATTGGCATGTAAAGAATGGAAAGAAAGTGAAGGAAATCTTCTGCCCTAACTGTTGTATAGTAAATGGGTTATTCATTACTTCCTTAAAATTAATTATAGGATAAAATCTCCATAAAATAAACTGTGTACAGTACATAGATTTCTTTCAGTACATGGATTCCAAAGCAACACAAATCCCATGCAAAATGCATTTGGGGCTACTTGCAGCTCCTTACAGTACAATATTTTTATATAGTCAAACTGCATATCATGGACATGGCCAGTCACTTGGGGTTGAAGTGTGTAAGAAAAGGATTGTTTCTCTACCTATTATTTTCAACAACTGAAATGTATCAGGTACTGCTTACTTTGTCAGTATGGTTGTTTTTGGATTTGGACAACAGCTTGTTTCTCTCACAATGAATTTGGGAAACAAAAAAAATGTCCAACGAATAACATTTATTGACTTAAATTGCTGAGAGGAAAACCATACATTATGTTTCCCATCATTTCTTCAATTGTGATACATTATTACATGCATGCCTGATTTATTATATGCTTCTGATCTCTAAAACAGGGATATTCCAGAATTGAATTTCAGTGTATTTCATTCAGCATCCTGTATGCTTCCACATGCATCCACTTCTTAAGCCAAAGATTCTAAGTATGTTTCCTAAGCTCTTACATTTCTGAATATTGAACTAAATTCGTCAGTAACACTTATTTTACAACTGAAGACTTTATCATGATGATTAATCTCATCTAATGCTAAAGTCCAGAGACTTTAGCATTATTATTTATTTACTTAAGTGTATTGGCTGACCAACTCTGGTGACACTATATAATAAATATTTTTAAATCTTATTGGATTTATATTGAAGAGCTCTTCTCAGTAGATTCAGAATGCCAATAGAAGAAAGACAAAATTATGAAAGGTCTTTGGGAAATTAGAATAATTGCCTAGTTGGTTACAAGTTGCACCATATGAGGGGATAATGTAAAACAAAGAGATTTGGATTATACATATGGGCAGTGCCCAAATTAACTTTTTCTGAAGGTTTTTATTGTGTGTGGTGTGGGTGGGTGAAATTTGATTTTGTTGCTTAAAAAAAGCTGTAACATCTATCATTAGGATTGAACTTCACTTTTCATGTGTTTCCTACTTAAAATTGAGAGATGCTGTGTTAATCATTTTAACACTTACTGTTGGAAAAGATACCCAGACATTTAATTCTTATATTCCCTGACATAACATGCTCAGGTGAATTTTACTAATCAGAGGTGCATTTCAAAAATAAGAGCATAGATACAAACCATGCATGATTTATTCCCACAATATTTTCCTCTACTCCTGCAAGTTGTTTGACTTCCTCTTGTAATGCATTAGACACAGTTAACCATGTTCTCATGAAATTATTCTCTTGAAGTCCAAATGCACATTGGCATTAGCTATGCTATAAATGCAGCTGGTGCTTTTGAGGGAAGTGGAAAAACTTGTTTTAATCTGGAACAAATGACTCAGATGAGAGCTCTTAAAATACAATCAGATTGTCTTCTACTAAATCATGCTCACTTGCAAAAAGATTTAGGTACAAGCAACATAACAAAATTAAAAACAAACAAAAAATATGACAGCTGGCTAGGGCCTGTTGTGACAATAAATGTCTCATATGCCAATATGTTAATTTGCATCCAATAGTTGCAACACCATAATCATACCTTTAAATGCTATGACAAATTTCTGATCCAAATTCTACTCATGAATGAGAACACTCTTCCTTTGAGATATGAGTATGTTGGCATTGAATCTTTTTGCCAAAAAGGCAATTTCCCTTTTTAAAAACGTTTTTTACTTACTCTTCCTTTCTGTATTCTTCTAACCCATGTTGAAAGTTCAGAACTGTCAAGACATCACACCTAAAGAAAAGTTCACTTAAAATACCTGTGGTTCTCATTTTTCATCATTTTACAGCTGTATAAAGCAAAAAGTATGAAATAGGCATTTCTAAACTTACGTCATCATATATTTTTTTAGTTTTTCTTTTTTAAAAATTCCCCTTGATTTTCCTATGTTATAAATAAAAAGCTTAGTCTTCATTAAAATATAAGGCTTTTTTTAATTACTGTATTTTTCTGAGTATAAAATTCACTTCTCCCCTAAAAGAGGGTGAGAATTTGGGTGCATCTTATACACCGAATGTAGCCCCGTCCACCTGCCAGTCCCCTGGAAAATGGGATGCGTGGAGGTGGCAAAAGGCTATAGCAACCCCTGCAGCCTGAAACAGCTGTTCTTTGGGAGGCCTATGCAACTGACAATCAGCTGTTTGTGGTAATCAGGCTGTTTGCTACAATGAGGCAAATTGCTGGGAGGCAGAGCCAGATTTTTTTTTCTTCTTTTCTTCCCCAAAAATGGTAACAATTTTTTAAAACCAAGACTGATAGAAATTTAATAATTCAAGCCCTAGGTAAGTACCTAAGAATGATTAAGATAGGATCTTGGAATATAGTTCCAAGCAGGGTGATTCGTCTGTGAAGTTAGGGTGTTTAGGTCCGATGAGTTCAGTATTTCCAGATATGAAGAATGATCTTTATAGGTGTTGCTGTAAGAACTCCAATCATAATTGATATAACAATAGATTTCCAGAAGTGTTCAACTTCGATTTTCAAGTCTCAGTATTTCATAATGTTTTTCTATTTTTTTCCTCAATCTTGCAACCTGATGGTACAGCAACATCAATGTACTAGACTTTCTTAAGTATTGTTAAGAATGTAACAACTATTACATTAGATGTGTAATTAACAAGATGCCTATCTGTTTGTATCTTAAAATCATATATGATCTTAACCTGCTCAATTTGCAAAACCTTCTCAACTTGATGGTAACAATGGTTTCTTACTACATTTGAATCTAAACCTCTGGCAAAGTTTCTAATGAATAATTTTGGCAGTGTGGCCATGATGCTGCTGCCTTTGTCAGTTTTTGAAATTTTACTGCAGTCAAATGATCAATTGTTTCATCCTTTTCATTACAAAGGTAACATTTGCTGTTTATTAGTTTCCTTAACACTCCTGATAGTTTCCTTAACACTCCTGATATTAACCAAATCCAGGTGAGATTTTTTTAATCAGCTTTCCCTTTCATTATCAGGTTTTCAATTTCTATAGAATGTGAAGGATGTGTGTTTGTGTTTCTATTTTTATAGTTATAATTTACACTGAAGATAGTAAACTAAGAATTTTCTTAGATTAACTTCCTTCAGCAAGAATTTTTGACTTTTCTTAATGTAGTTATTCAAGCCATGCTCGCCTTCCTCCACAATTTGTTTCTCTTAAAGGAATCCTCTACCCATTCTGAATCTTGGCAAATATTATTATTCCCATGTTTTTATATATAACTCAAGATAGAAAACAAAATTAATATCCTTCCTCCTGTCTTTCCACAACAACAACCCTGTAAGATGTGTTGTGAGAGATAGTGACTGACCCAAAGTCACCAGCCAAATTTCTTGCCTAAGCAACCTATCCTACAACTTAAAGTCTCCTGGTTTTATTATTTACCATTATGTGATCATTTTTAAGTATTATTATCAGTATATTTATTAAGCTACATAGCTGAAGAATAAGTATAACCTGCCTGGAACAAGCAAGGTATATCTTATTCCAGTGTATTCATAAGCAGAAAATGAAAATGTATTTATCTCTTTTGGTTGTTCTCTGTAATTGGTATATGGCTGCTCCCAAATTGGAGGTAACATTAAGTTCCAAGATTAATATTTATTGATAGGCATGCACGTTACCATCTTATGGTAATGAATTCCACAGGTTTATGATCTGATCCGTGTAGAAGTGCTTTTTTGTCTGCTCTAAAACTCTTTCCAGTTAGTTTCATTGGATGACCTTTGATTCTGGATTTTGGGGGGAGAAAGAAAAACTTCTTTCTACTCACTTTTTACATGTTTGTGACTTATTTCATACACCTCATTCACATCTCCATTATGGTGCCTTTTTGCCAACCTAAAATAATTGACAGCCTAAACATGACAGCCTTTGCTTTTAATGAAACTGTTTTAACTCCTTGACCCTTTTGATTGATTTTTTCCCTGCACAGCTCTGTTACGGTATATTCTTTTTCAATGTGGCAACCAAAACTTCATCTCCCACTAGTTTCTCTCCATTAAAGTTAAAACAAAAATTAACACTAGCTTAACGGTCAAGAGCTTTTGCCTGCCACTAGAAGGAAAGCAAAATAATGTAGTCTAAGACAGGGGTCTCCAACCTTGGCAACTTTAAGACTTGTGGACTTCAACTCCCAGAAGTTCCTCAGCCAGCAAAGCTGGTCTAAGAGGTGTGGAGCCAGAAAGCCTACATGTTTCCATCAAATATGTCTCCAAGTAGTCTTTCTGGGTGTATATATATGTTGGGGGAGGCAATGGATAAAAAGTATTTCTCTGTTATGTCTTTAGGCTTTTAAGCAGCTCTGTAAGGAAGAATAAACTTCTGCAAATAGCCTGGTCAAATTTGTGTGGAGCTTTAAAAGTTAATATAACCTGCCCAGAAGTTGGTGAAATGTATTAAAGTCTGTTTTTCCTGTGGGTGTAATTGAAACATGGAAACCAAAGAGACTGCAATGCCCTGGAAAATTAATTGTGCAATGAAATACAAGACAATCTGGTGCCTTAGAAGTAAGAGTAAGGTATCCATATATAATTCCTGAAGATTTAAGTGAGATTTTATTTTGTTTTATGCAATTATTTTCCTTTAAGGTAAGCAAGAGAATCAAATCAGAAAAAAATCTCAAAAAAATAATTACAGCATTAGTTTATGTGTATAGCTTTTATGTGTGTGTGTGTGTTATGTGTGCATATGGGTGTAAGTGATGTGGCCGTCTTCACCCCAAAATCCTGATCTCGGTCTCTCTACTGTTTCTGCTTCATCTCCTTTCAAGGATTTGGACCAGTTATGGTTTAGACACCAAGATAAAAACCAACACATGGTGAGTTCTGTTCCAATTATAGGCATGAAAAAAATAGTTGGGTGACTTTGGACTAGTCACTCTCTCTCATCCTAACTCACCTCACAAAATTGTGAGGAAAATAGGAGGAGGAAGGAGTATTAGACATGTTCACCACCTTGATTTATTTATAAAAATAGTAAAGGCAGGATATAAGTAAAAGTAAAGGTTTTCCTGTCAGTCATGTCCACCTCTAGAGCGTGGTGCTCAACTCCATTTCTTGGCTGAGGGAAGCAGCGTTGTCTGAAGACAATTTCATAAGACAATTCCCATGGTCACGTGGCCAGCATAGACAAAGGTCCACGGAACACTCTTTCCTTCCTACCTATTAAACTACTTGCATGTGTATGCTTTCAAACAGCTGGGTAGGCAGGAGCTGGGGTAGGAACGGGTGCTTACCCGATTTTGTGGTGCTTGGGTCTCAAATCCAGCCTGTCAACTTTCCAGCTGACAAGTTCAGCATGTTTAATCACCAAGCCATTGCATTCCCTTAAAAGTGGGATATAAATACATGAATAAAATTATGGTAAATATCAACAAAATGTATAAATCCTCCTGTTGTGCTGTTCAGGTTTCTTCTTAGCCAGATAAGCTTGCTTTTGCAAAAATAGTTTTGCAAAAATCGTTTACCCATATTGATACCTTGAGAGTTACACTTTAGTTTATGTTTTAATTGTACTTATTTCAAGCACCGTTGAACACATCCTGAAGCCCAGTCTCCGTTATATGCACTGAAATGAGTAAGTCTGATAGCATGAATGCATATATCCTATCACCAAATCTGTTCTTTAGCTCAATTTTTTTATCAGAGCTACCTTTCCTGAATGCATTTTCATTGGGAGCACTGTCTGTGTGAAAACAAACAATTTATTACACAATCTATACATTTTATTTAGATAGTGCTTTTAAGACAATATTCTGTACACTCTCCAATATATTACCTGAAAATATCACTTGTCTCATGATACTACAAACAAGCAGCCATGCACATACACCTGTGTATTAATTGAACAGTTACCCAGTTATCTTGTTTTCATTGTTTGTTCCTGCACTACCTATTATCTTGCTTTTATTATTCCATATTCTTAGGCTTAGCATAGTCACTTTAAGGATAAGTAATAGAAACCACAGTGAGAGTCACTTTGGTGTAGTGGTTAAGATCCTGAGCTAAGTGACAACAAATTCTAGTCCAATTCCACTAAGTTGATAGGATAAAAGATAAAAGTGATATTTATTGCATTTATGGACTGAAATTACAGTTAGAAGGTATTATTATAGGTGTATAATCATGCTAAGGGGAAGAAACTAAATATGTGTCTCATGGCAGCTGGTTAATCATCCAAATTAGGAACTTTTCATGTTTTCATAGTGGTAATAGTATCTATAATTTCTTGTCAAGGTAGCCTGATCATATATAGTAGGAAGAGCTGTTTTTATATGATATATGATTTTTTTCCTCAATTACATTTGACTCAGTATTACACATGATATCCTGCTTTTTTTTTGCGAATCATAACATACTTTATGCCGTCTTCCCTTAATTGAAGATATAACATAACATTGTTGTAGCTATTTCAGCTGAGAAGTTAGTAATTTATTTCACTAACTTCTATTAAATCTATTTTATTTATTTTATTCAGTGAATATACTAAATATTCAGTTAATATTTTTGGATGCATATAAATAAAATTAAATAAGTTTAATTTCTGTATGTTTAGCATACAGATAGTCTGTATAACCACAAGTGGGGTCAGTAATTTCATCATTGTAAAGTGAGCCATCATGACATTGGACCCGATTTTATAACCATTTTTACACAGTTGTTAAGCAAACCAGCTTCCCAAGTTGATGCTTTTTTTGTCGGAAACTGTCTAGGAAGGTTGAAGGGTGGCCTGTGAAGAGTTTGAGCCCATGGAACTTGAGGAATAATGCCTTTTCAGCTGCTTGTCCAGCCACTTGTGTATTAGAGCCAATGCTCTTCTGGGCTTATTAAAGTGCAGGAGGGGATTCAGGATTGGGTCTGGTTGGTTAACTCCTTGAAAGAAGGATTTATCCCACAAGATCTTAAAGAGGCAGTGGTGCTCCTCCTCCTTAATGGACCATTGTGTGGTCCAACAAAGCTGGCCTGTCCAAACTTTGTTGGACCACCATTGTGTGGTCCAACAAAGCATTCAGTTTCCAACCTTCCATTCTTGGTGAAGACTGTGTAGAGAGTTGTTGCATGGCAGCTGAAGAAGAGTTTTGATGAAGAGGATTATCTAGATCTCTTTTAGGTGAGGTTTAGGCCAGTGCTGGGACTGAGAAGACATCAATCACACAAATGAATAGCCTCTGGCAGGAGCGGCAAGTGCACCCATCCTTGACCTCTCAGCAGCATTTGATACGGTATCCTTCTGAGCCAGCTCTGGAAGTTGGAGGTGGGTGACACTATGTTGTGCTGATTCTTTCTTCGTCCGGATTGGTTTCAGTTGGTATTGATAGGCAGAGAGAGAGAGATCCAGGCAGAGGTGGGGTGCAGAGGGTTCTGTTCCCATTTAACTTGTATATGTTCCCATTTAACATTTAGATGAGGCTACTGGGTGAGGTGATACAGCTTTATATTTCTACTTCAGGCGCCCTGAGTGATGCTGTGGATATCCTATACCAGTGACTGAAGACTATTGGGTTGGGATGAGGCAAAATGGACTCTACTCAACCATATTTAGTTCTTGCCTTTTCCAAGTAAACTAATACTTCCTTTCTCTGTGGGAGGAAATCTTCACTGTGATCTGTGTAGATTTCCCAGGTTTTTTTCTATGTAGAAACTAGATCTGCTAGTTTCAAGTAGTTACTAACCCTTCTGCTCATAAGGAAAGAATTAACAAAGGCTTAGCATCTTGAACTAAAGCTTAACTGTCCTATTCAGTTGCTTGTATTTTATTATGCTTGCTAAAAAAATGTATCAGGATTAAACTGTGTTTTCTCCTATAGAAACTGGGAATGAAAGTGGAAGCTTGTTACATTATATGTAAAATGTTATCCAAGCTATAATAATGGGTTTCCTTCATCATATTGGCAAGGCTGTCCTTCAGTATTATGTAGAATTTACATTAAAGCCAAGTTTGATTTCTTTTTTTACATTAAATTTGTTATTTAGGTTTTCTTGCTGTCAAGCTTTTGTCTCTCATTGAAATCAACATGTGGTGCACAGTTGTAGAGATAATTGTAATGTATTTTAAAAGCAACAGTAGTAAAAGCATCGACAATAATGTGATTAGTACAGGGAACCGTAAAAATATCTGCATTTCTGCTGCTTTGAAATAGCATAGTTACTGCAGAAAATAGTATTTTCTGTGCCTAAATATTGGAGTTAACAATAATTAGCTGCTTTCATTCGGTACATAATTACATAATCTTGATAGCACAGAGTGTATTTATTTGTTGTAATACAGATTCCACCACCCAGCCAAGAGAATTTGAAGAAATCCTTAGAAATTTAGTTTGTCACTGCCCATGCTAGTGAAAGACTGCAAGAAAATGTTAGGATCAATTAGTAAATAAGAGAGGAAATACTTTATCTTTCTGTTTGTTAAAAGGTAACTTTCATAAATATGTAAAACAACCACCCAATTATCTTTCAATGTATGGATTTCAGTCACCAAATTTTTCAAGAGAAAAATCATTATTATTTTGCTGAAAATTTTGGAAACTGAACTCTGTGTACTTTTTCGTCACTCAGGCTGAGAAAATGTGATGCTGGGAACAAGTTATTTTGTTTTCTTTGGAATGTGCTGAATTTACAGCTGTTTTAGTCTTTTTGAAATCATAGATTCCTATTTATTACAATCTAGAGCAAATTTCATGAAGATAGATGTCTTTTTGTTGTCTGTCTTAACTTTTGCCAACTTGAAAGTAAAAGAACAAGTATCACTTCCCATTCTGAGCTTGTTTAGCTCCTGCTGCAACAAATAACATACCATTTCCCATAAAAGAAAAATAAAAAAATTGGATGAATACAATACAATAACCCATCTCACTCCTGCTTGTTTGACGTGGACAAATAAGGAAGAACTGTAAAGCTATTAAAGTAGCAATTGCTTCTTTGATAGTATTTGACACTGTGGAACTGAAAGAATAGGTAAAGCAAAGGTTTTTTGTTTAGTTTTGGAAAACACACTCTTCAAATGAAGATTCTGTAGACATTATCAAGTCAGTATCACCTCGTCCATGATTCTTGGCTGTGGGTATACAAATATTTCAAAAACTGTGTCCCTAAACTGTATTTCTTTACAGAAATGAAGGTGAAGGAAGGTACTCTATGGAGGCCTATGGTACGCTTTAGTGCCATAGGCCTCCTATGATAAAGATGAATTAGAGTTAGGGTTATACAGGTTCCATCCTTTCTTGACAGCATAGCAATCTCTCTCAAATACTTAGAACCACACACAGAGGCATAGCTGATGGCTATTCTGAGGCTAGGGGAATACTGATTTTCATAAGTATTGTTGCTGCATTCTTGGACCAGGTGAGGTTTGGAAAAGACATTCCTGTTGTACAATTTATTTTTTAGCTGCTGCATGAACAGCAGCTGTCATTATTTGCCAGATTCTGTGTTAGTTTGTTTGTTTTATTCTATTATGAATGAGTACATCAGGTGATCAAATCGTATCATCATTTCTGTTAGTTGCATACTTTATTTAAGCTCTGTCTCTTGTTTCCTTGCCAGAAGGACAGCATCTAGTAATTACAGTACTAAATGATAAAATCAGTGCAATAACGAAACATTGCAAATTACTACATCAAGGCCAAATACAGCACCGGTTATAATCAGAACCTAATCACTGGCGATGTGGCAGAAAGAGAGGCCAATTTATTCTTTGTGCCAAGGAAATAGTATAGGCGCAGGTGCTGGATTGTAGCAGTCCCTGAGTAGTGATGATTCTGCTGTCCCTGCTTTATTTCCTGAGAATTTCATTTTCATCCCAGCCAACTGTTTTGGCAAATATTGTTGCCTGGCAACTTCTGGACAGATTCCCCCCAATATTGGCATCAAAAGGGCTCCCACAAGGACAGCTAAAAAGGATACTGAACATGTAAGGTTCTACATTTAGGCAAGAAAAACAAACTGCATAGGTACAGTATATGTGGTACCTTGCTCAATAGTAGTAAC
>JANHFP010005256.1:123502-137160 GCA_032468135.1 Calamaria suluensis
TTTCAATGTGCCCCCCCCCCACAAGCATGCGACACCCCCCACCCCCGCACTTCCCTTGCTTTTGGAGTAAGATGGCATGGTGGGCCCGATAGGCCCGTTTTTCGCTCTCCCTAGGCTTCAGAGCCTTTCTAGGAGCCTTGGGAGTGCAAAAACAGTCTTCCCCACCCCTCCAGAGGCCCTCTGGAGGTCAGAAATGGCCCATTTCCCAACGTCCGGAACTGATCTAGGGCAATGCTTGTATGCCCATTGATATGGCTCTGCATGCCACCTGTGGCACACTTGCCATAGATTTGCCATTACGGCTCTGGTGGCTAGATCAAAGGGGAAGAAGGAAATGAGACACGGATCAGTCAGCATTGTCAATTTCCTAAATGTTTCAACTGCTAATGCTAGTCTTTATTGTTATTATTTTAGTTCTGATAGTTATGAAGACTCCAGATTGCCACCTTTATATTTGTTTCCATCTACTCTATCCGGAAGTTTTTTTGAAGATTACTACAAAAGCAGGTAAGGCTTAATTTCTTTTTGAAAGGAATTAACTGTACTATATTATATTCCTTATGTGAGCAAACTGTAGGCCACATACATTATCTACATACCTATTTTACAGTCCCAGAATATCACTCGCATGGGCAAGGACAATTTTTTTGTCCCTTTTAGGAAGAGGTTATTATTTTTGGAGCAGCTTGAAGAGTTTAGAAAACTGAAGAGATGTGAACGGATCCTGAACATTTTCCATGTTCTACTGTATTTCCTCAAATTGGTCAATTGCAAGCTTGCAAAGCTTAAAATCAAAGCCAGTTTGGTTTACTGGGTAAGACACCAAACTAAAGACCAGGACACTTGTGAGTTCTAGTCCAAGTTTGGACAAAAGGCCAGCTCATTCTCATTCAGTCCTAAGAAGCATGCAATGACTACTTCTCAAATACCTTGCCATGAATCAACATTGACAGATAGGCATTAAAAAAAAGCAATTGAAGTGGACAGCCTATTTCTGGTACACATTGTTCCAAAAAAGCCAATACAAAAGGTAGCTTGAGTAGACATAAGGCTTCCATCAGGCTTACCCTTGGAATCAGATCATTTAAAATTTAAAAAAAACATTCTTTTCCATGCCCCTATGGAATTGGTTTATTTCTTTTTTAAAAAACGTACCTGTCATTTTAAATGTATAGAAGTGTTCCATGTTATTGTATAGAGCAAGAAATATGTAAGAACTGTTACTTAGGCAAAAAGCAGAGTAGTGAATCAGAATAACAGAGTTGGAAGGGACCTAGGAGTGTCCGCTGAACAAGCAGGAAACCCTCTGCCATTTCAGAAAAATGGTTCTCCAGTCTTTTCGTAAATACCTCCAGTCTTGGAGCACCCACAGCTTCTGGAGGCTGAAAAGTTCTTCAGTCTTGGGAAGCAAGATAATATTCATAAGCAGCTCAGGCAAGTACCTGCCTAGCTCTTTGAGGTATAAGGTGGAGAGGTAAAGCATAACCTGACCTGCAAGATTCTCTTATTCTAGCCAATCTAAATAAAATGTAGTACCAATCTTCCTGCGAGTTTGATTTTCATGGTCTGATCTACTTAAACAGTTATAAAAGTCTTCTAGTTTAAAGGCAGATCATCATATTTCATAGCACAATTAATTGAAATGCGTTCTTTTAGTTGTTTTCTTTCATGTATTACATTTAATGGGAAGCAAGTAATAATAATAAAAAAAAATATTACTACTACGGCAACTATCTAAATCAGTGTTTTTAAAAGTGTGGTCCAAAGACCCCTGGAGGATCCAAAAAAATAAAATTACTTGCCAGATATTGAAGATAGTTGAACCCAACTGTGGTTGGAGGACCAAAGTGCATACTAGTGTTCATCAGTTGTGTAATTGTACATTAAAGATTATACAAGAGAGGTACTTTGAAATGGCTCATTATGACTTATTATCCAATAGATGGCAGCACATAACCAACTGTGGCTGATGTAATTAGATCAGAGCTAATCAACTAATCAAGAGCTAATCAAGATCAAATATGATTAATATTTGGATGGGAAATTCCAGAGACATAGATTAGACTGGAAAATGAAATGAAAACAAAAACTGAAGAAAACGATAGCAAACTGGACTATTTGCCAAGAAAACTATATGGATTTGCCTATGTAGTTATCAGAAGTTTAGCTTACCTTAGCGAAATCATTATCTCCAAAGGCAAAATCTCATCCAGTCAAGCTTCCCAGCATACAGTTAATTTACCAAATATTTTAATTGGTATTTTTGTGCAACCCCAAAAATTAGTAGATGGTCACAATTGAATTCAGGGTGGCTTAAAGTGTCAGGTGTGATAAAGAATAAATTTTATGTAATTGAATATGCTCATAATACAGTTTTCTCAGATATATTTCATTTCCATTTTCCTTAATCTTAGCCATAGATTATGGGAGCCATCGTTCAAACATGTCGATTAGTGTTTCTCAACCTTGGCAAGCTAAAGATGCTGGCTGGAAAATTACAGGAGTTGAAGTTCACACATCTTAAAGTTGCAAAGGTTGAGAAACATTGATCTAGAAGAAGTTACAAGGCCATAAGCACTTTCCACATTACAAATTGTGAAAAACAGTGGTAAAATCCTCCATGGATTGCCACCGGTTTGTGTAGTGCGCACCAAAAACATGCTGCACATATACATGCATAGTGTATGCCAAGAACATGCACAGTACACACCAAATGCACACTGCATGTGCGTATGTAGAGTGTGAGAAATGTGCACTTCACACAGAAAAAGGCTTAACAAGATATAAGTACAACATCAAGTGGTAGGGGACAGCTGTGCCACACAATTTAGATTCGCTAGAAAGCAGGATCTCCTGCTTTCTAGCAAATATAAATCACGCAGCACAGCTGATCATCGGAAATACCAGTTTGGAAGAACCGGTAGTGCTTCTTTACTATTGGTTTGCCTGAACTGGTAGCTTTTATCACTACCAGATCGCCTGAACTGGTGTGAATTGGTAGCGTTTCACCCCTGGTGAAAAATAAATGATTTTAGAAGGCAGAATACACTCACACTTGTGATATCTTATCATTCTTTACAGGGGAGACATTGCCATGGGATACCCAACCCAAAAAGAGGTGTCTTGCATATCAGGACCTCTGGAGAACTCCGAACCAGACTCTGAAGATTTCAATACTGTGAGGTAAGGCAGTTTGAAAGGGCAAAGATGGCTAACTGTCTAGTGAAATGCTGAAAGGTTGTTTTATTTTAAACTAGGCTATTACCTAAGGGCTATTTTTGAATGTGTTTGATATACAGTAAACTAGCATAGCTGCTTGATTTTAATAATTCAGATTTCACATTTCATTTGTATAAATTTAGGAGTTATTCTAGTGATATAAATAATAGTTTAAGATTTGAGGAAATCTTAAAACTCCTTTACATACTTGACTGATTATATCTGGTAAGTTTGTGGAATACACTAAACTGCACCTGAATAAAAATCACAATAAACATTCTTCATGAAAACAAATAAGAACAGATTAAATATTACTTAGATCTAGGAGTAAATCCCATTGATCAGGAAGCACTGAATGACTTTGGGATAATGAGTCTTTTTTAAATAAAATTAAATGATTTTGAGCTCTTGAAATAACGGCAAGAATGGAAATGTAATCAATAAATGTAAAGAAAATGTAATAATTTTTTTTCAGCAATATTAAACCTTCAAAATGGTTTGTAACCCTTAGTATGTCGGCATTTGACTTTATATGATAAGTCTGCATCCAACTACAATTTGAGTACTTATTAAGAATACAGTAAAATGTTGGGTGGTAATGGCTAGCAACTGAATCATATCATGAGAAATATTTCTGTATATGATTATTAAATCAATATTTTAATTTCCTTCCACACTGTTTATTTCATACAAATAAATAATTATTGGTAATTAACATATGCTAGTCAATATGTTATTGCACATTTATAGGTTGAATAAATTCAATCAGTGTTCCAGACTGGCTTCATTTCCAGGAACCATCGAGTACAGGACTGGTAAAAGAGCCATTTCCTACTTCTTCCTTTATTTAAGAAATTAAGCAAATTGGTATTCACTGTATTTTACGGTATCACAAGTTCATTTACATATACCCAAGTCAGTGGGCTCCAAAATCTAAGAGATCCAATACAACCACACAGGTCCCTTAGCAACACACAAACACTCAAAGGCTCACTACTCTCTATTCCACTCTTTCCTACTTCTACCATTCTTCTACTAAGCTTGAAAAGGACATGACAACAGCAGCACAGGTGTCAGCCATTTTGCAGGCAACCTGTCCTCTCCCACATTCTGAAGTCTCCTTCCTGTTGTACATTCACTATTGAATATTATTTTCTCTAAAATATGGGCAAGGAATAGAATCCAGAATCATTTCCCACCCACCCCTACTGTAAAGTTCAGATCCTTTGGGAGAGAAAATACTGATGATCAAAGTAGGCTCATAAACGTAGCTGTGCAGGTGTTTACATTGTGGATATCTCATCTTGATTTAAAAATAAACACTCTTACAGCAATAATAGAGTGGGACTTATAGGCTTGCTGTAGGCATTCAAATTGCCATATTAAGAGGACAAGACCCTTATCTAGCACCAAGACTGTAAGGGGTGTGCATAAAAGCACCAGCATGCCTACTGTCCCTGTCCTAATGTTCTCTTTATTTGTATTCATTTTATGTACTCTATTCATGTATATACTTATATATATTATCTAATATGTAATAGACAAAATAAATAAATAAAATAAATAAAAAATAAAGACTGGTTCCTTCCCAATCAGTGGAGGATAAAATCAAAGAAATGAGTCACTCAGGCAGAACTTCCTTTCTGAATCTTTATGATGCTGGAATTCTATAAAGCAGAGCTCTCACCAGCTTAAGCCACATTCAGCAGGACAGAAAGGGAAAGTGGGGATAAGCTGCATTTGTGAAAATTCATTCGGAAAGATAATAAATACACCAGTTTCTTCCGCCAGCAGAGAGGGAGCTCCTAAAAAGCTTTGCTTTGGAGGTTTTGGCAATCAATATTTAGCAATATCTTCAAATGCACATTTCAGTTAGCTGCAATTGAAAGAGATTGTAATTTCCCATTTTGGGTGTTTATTTCTGTGGCAATTGATTTGTTTGAAAGAGTAATTACTTGTGATAATAAAAATATACTGGTAAATGCATTTTTGAATTTTAATAACTCTTGCCTCTCATTTGATAGCCATCTCATATAATTCTTTTACTTCTAACATAAATCCCAGAAATAATTATGATTTTCAATTTCTGCATTACTCAGAATATCTGGACTGCTGCTATGAATTAGAGATTTTAATGTACATTGAGTGCATTTATAGTGATGTCCACCTGTATTATAAATTTTAGATAGCTTGTGGCATTCTTGCATTTAGTTAGTAACAGAAGTGGCTGAATTTTGACAATTTCACCCAAAAGTTAAGAGTAGAAATGGAAGATATTTCAAACTTTCCACTCCCTTATCAACTCCAGATTTATTAAGTCCCTTTTTTAGCACTCTTGAGCATTAAGGCACCTTGCCTCTTAAGAGTTTTGCTTTTCATTCTACCTCCAGTTCCAAATACAGGCAGAAAAACACATGGGCTGGAAAAATCCATCTTGTTCTGTCTGATAGCATCCTACCACCAAAATACTCATCTAGAAAGGTGACAATTTAAGTTGCAACCTGATTCAAATGTTGTCCAATGCTGTTCACATGCTGCCTTAAGCCACAGTTTATGGAGTATGTATAGTGAGTCAAAATGAAATGTTTAATAGTGACCCTTAATTTAACTACCTGATGAAAAGCTATTGTTACCTGACCTAAATCACAATCAAGATAAATTCAAGTCCTTCATCCAAACTATAAATTATATAAATTACCCTGTTTTCCCCAAAATAAGATATCTCCTAATAAGCCCAATTGGAATTTTGAGTGCATGGCAATAAGGCCAAGCACTTATTTCAGGGTTCCAAAACAAATGTAAGACAGGGTCTTATTTTTTTGGAAAACAGTACATCGTTACAAAAATCTGTGCTTGGCTAGCATGCAATTTTCATATTTAATACACATTTGTGCACTTGTGCTCTATGTTACCATCATGCTCAGCATAACAACTGGCAGAAGCTAATCAACCTTTGCAGATCTCAAAAGTAACAGCAGCGCTTAGACATATACTGCTCCACAGTGCTTTACAGCACTGAGTGGTTTACATCAACATATTGCCCTTAACTGGGTCATTTTACCCACCCAGTTAATGATGGAAAGCTGAGTCAACCTTAAAAAGTCAGGATTAAACTCCAGGCAGCCTTGTATAGTGGAATATGGTTACGCATTTGAATGGGAGACCATTATGAAACTTAGGGCTATATGCTTATCTTAAAAATGCAAAAAACAAAACAAAATCTCAAAAGCACTGATAAGTCATTTATCGGTTGTGACCAAAAGGACAGGTATATGTCAGTGGAGTCTTCAATTGATTATGACCCAAAGTTTGTATTTTCAACATGGTTTTTACACATGTATCACCAAATAAAAATCAAGTAGAATCTTTTTTCTTCTTTAGGTTACCAATTTGCTGATCCTGTCAGTGGAGCCCCATCTGAGTTCCTTCAGAGGCTTGCTGAATTAGCTGGTCTTGAAAGCACCACCATTCATGAGGAGAAAATCAGAAAAATAAGGAAGACCAAGAAACAAGAAGCATAGACCCCAGTTATGCAAGGAGCAGGCTCCTTTGCACTTAAGATTTTTTGTGGGATCTCCTTTAACATGTTGTCTTGATCAATGAATCGCAATTAATGTAAAAGAATAATTTGATGTTTAATAAATCTATTATCATGGTTATATCAGTTTAAGAATTAGTTACTCAAAACAGAAGGGAAAAATATTCAGCTTTCAACCTCATCTAAATGCATGCATCTTTCTCTAACCTACATTCAAAGCATTTAAGGCAGGGCTGTCAATCATCTGGCCCATGGCGTCACGTACTGACCACAGGCAGTTTAACAAAGGGGAAAAAAGATACATCACATGACGCCGTGACTAGTTTGACACCTGATTTAAGGTTTCATTCCCGGCGAGCATAACGGCCTAGGCTTAATACTATGCAAACCTAGTCATTGTGATTAGTTTATGCAAATTAGTTGGCTTTGTGACTAAGGTGGAACTCAATGTTTTGGCTACCAACTTTATGCCTTAACCACTACACCAAACTAAATCTCTATTAAATCTTAACACTTTGGATAGCGAGATGGGTGGCATAGAAATTTAATAAGTAAATAAAACTATCTTGGCATTGCCTGAAATAATGCAAACCTAATCATAAACCCAGAGTATGCTGAATACGTGAGAAGAAAATAGTTTTTGTCAATTTTTTGCAATTAGCTGCTTCAGATGATCTCTCAAACCTGAGCATATTTCTGAATTTGTAGGCATTTTCTTTCCCAATCATTCCACTGTAATTGCTGTACAGGTAGTCCTTAAGTTACAAATGTAATGGACCCTGCCCATTTATAACCCAAAGATTCGCAGGAGTGAATCTCGTACCTTGAACAGGGTCACTCCTTCCTTTCACTCATGCATCGCTACTCAAATGTGTGACCTTGCCTGGCACATTGCAAGCCAAGGCCTCCAGAGGTCTAAGTGGAGTGTCAGGGGGCTGGTCCGCCCCTCCAAACCTCCATTTTGGCCAGCGAAGTGCAGGAGAAATGTTGCAGAGCTTCTGCAATTTCTCGTAAGGATGAACAATTGCTTTGGTGCTGAAAGATTCAGTTTTGGGACTTGTTTGTAAACACTAGGTGGCGCTTATTAACTTCAAATGTTCACCAAGGGAATGCTTGTAATTTGCGGATTATCTGTATTCATACACACCATGCTTAAGCTTGCTAAGGCCTCTTGGGATAGATAACATAATCTGCAACTGGTTTAATTCTAATTTACCATGTTGTCTGAAATCAGGTCTTTGTTTATTCAAGCCATGGTTAAAATATATGAAGAGCATTGCAATTACTTAAGAATGCTGGGAATTAAATTGATTCATTAGCAACTAAAAGTAACTAACTATAGATTAGCACATTTATGAAAGCAAAGCATTTCATAAATGAGCAATTGATTTTTCCCCAAGAGGTCCCGTGAGAAACTGGGAGTGTTTTAGAACAGTGGTTACCAACAATAGGTCTGTGAGAAAATCCGCAGAAAAAATATTTTCATTTTTTATATTGCACTAAATATTTATCTTTTTAAAAAACTCATTAGTGGACCGCAGGATTTAAAATTATGAAATCAGTGGTCCCTGAGGTCTGAAATGTTGGTGACCTATTCTAGACGATCAAGCCAATAGGGTGAACTTAATTCCATTAAATTGTGTGATTATAATTTACTTATTTGCATTTAATTTCCAATTTACTTCACGAGAGCCAGACAGGGACAGCCAAAGGGCTGGATGTGGTATGCAGTCAATTTCATTTTACAGTGCTCTGCTTTTAAACATTTAATACAGGAAAAAAATCATGATATTATTCTTACTCACTTAATAATAGCCCGATGATTGATAAATAACTTAATCATAATTTAATTCTTATACTGTAGCATTTTTACTTTACTTTTACACAGGGCCCAGTTACCTTTGTAAGCAATGCCATTTGGACACCAAAAAGAAAAATAGCTAAATGCCAAACCATGATGTAGTTAGAAAAGAATTTCCTGATTAAAAAAGTGTATAGTGAGAAATTATTTATTATATTACTATAGGGGCTATTCAGTTAAGTCAACCCAATAATATAAAGCATGTATGCTTTTCTTCCAGTAACTGAATTACAGTTCCACTAGCTTTTCCTACTGGTTTATTGAAAGAAACAGGATTAAGGGTATGTGTTTGAAATGCACAATGTATGATATCAATGAGCAAATTACTTAACATGACACACTACTTAGCTAAAACTCTTAGTCCCGTAAAACAGGTGTTGACAGATAACTGAAATCATCATGTGCCTTTTTATGCCCAGTACAGATATACCTTGCATTTATTAAAGTTATCTTATGACTCTTAGGTTATTTAATAACAACATTCACTTCACTATTGTACTACCTAATCATATTTAGTGGAATCAGAATATTCAGAAGCAATTCTTGTATCAGTAAAAGAATTCACCAGTGCAAGCAGCTTTTATAGTTCTCTTTATTAACAATGTGTAGAGCAGTCATCTTCTGAGCCTCTAGAAGAGAAGAGATATTAACACTTAAAAAGCAGAAAACTAATCACATTTCACAGAGAAAAAGACTGAATACAGATAATATATTAAAATTTCTGAAAACCACCAATATGTTATATTGCATTTACTTCCCCATTTCTGAATCAAGGACCACACAGAACATTTGAGTGGTACTTTCAGGGTTAAATTCTACAAAGCAGATGGCAACTGCTAAATTTTAAAAGCTAAATTTTATTTAAAATAAAATCAGAATACATTTACTTATTTCATTTAATCATTTCATTTTATGCCCCAATAAAAATTTAGTCTATTCTTCCTTCCCTTACAGCCCTAGAAAGGCAACATTTAAAACTCATTAAGGAAAGAAACTAATACCTTTTCTGGTATGTACTTAAAGCATAGAATGAACAACATAACAGCACTAGTAAAAAAAAAATGAAGGGATCAAAATTTGTATGTTGGAAATCATCTAACTGTATCTTACCATTAGTTCATCCTCCTAATCATTCTGTTAATCTGGTCCTCCCTGTTTCCTGCATCACCACCTTCTACAAAATGAGTTGTTTTCTTCTTCATTCCACCCCTTGGAGAAGATAGCTTGAATGGCCAGAGAAAGTTGTTTGCAGCTTTGAAGTTTTTGCCAACAGTATAGATTTCATGGATCAAGTCTTCCATGCAAATAATGCCATATTTTTCTGAAAATTAAAATGAACATCAGAAAATATTCAGTCTACAAAATTATGTAGCTCATGAAAGGTATATTAAATATGTGGAGTCTGGTTATTTCTACTATGCTCAAAATATTTCAAATTTCGCCTTCTGCAGGTTCAGATATGAAATAATTAAAGGAAATCTGTCAATCAAATAAATCTACAGCGTCAGTAAAGGTAGAGTCGTGAGAACAAATAAAATTCTGAAGAATCAAGAACAGGAACATTATTCTCTGGTGGCCTTTAAAGAAAAAATAAAATTCTGATTTGTTTTTGTTGTGCCTTCTCCCTAATGACAAGAGCAAAATAAGTTTTCTTCCAGACAGCAAGAAACCAGGCAAGCAAATCCCCAAATAGCTGTAACTGGAAAACCATAAAAATACAATACAGGTAGTCTTCAATTTATGACAATTGAGTCCAAAATTTCTGTTGCTAAATAAGACAGGTGAATTTTGCCCCATTTTACGACTTTTCTTGGCACACATATTAAATAAATCATTGCAGCTTTAAGTTTAGAAATTGTTTGAATTAGCACACTTTTCTAGAAGGACTTTAAACTACTTCTACTTTTGAATCTCCTTTTGAATCTCCCTGGGAGGATGGGAGATTGCAGCAGAGGTGTTTATCTAGAGACCCCAGTGTGGATGACAGGATCCCAATTCACCAGACCACCTGCACATATGCAACTGCACATCCAATACCATATATGAAATACCATATTTTTCGGAGTATAAAATGCTCCAAAGTATAAGATGCACCTAGCTTTTGGGGAGGAAAACAAACCGGAGGGGGGAGGGGATCTGCCTCTGCCTCCCAGCAATTAATTCCTTGCAGCTAATAGCCTGGTCAGCTTCAGCACAGCCTGATTTAGCAGAAACAGGCCAACTGATTGGCAGTTGGCCTCCTTGAATACCAACTATCAGCTGTTCCAGACTGTGGGAATCACCATTGCCCGGCACTGCCACCACCCATCACTGCTGCTGCCTATGACCACCTCCACGCGTCCCATTTTTGGCGTCTGTGCATCCTGTTTTTGACCCGTTCCAGGTGGCAGGGATCACTGCTGCTGCCGCCTGTCCCCGCTGCCTGGAACAGAACAAAAACAGGATGTGCAGAGGCTGAAAATGGGCTGTGCAGAAGCAGCAGCAGTGATGGGCGGCGACAATCCCTGCAGCCTGGAACAGCTGATAGGCAGTACTCAGAAAGGCCATCCAACCACCAACCAGCTGCTTCTGCTAAATCAGGCTGTACTGAAGCCGACCTGGCTGTTTGCTGCAAGGTGGTAAATTGCTGGGAAGCAAAGGCCGAAGGGTGGGGGCTGGCAGGACTTCAGCAATATTCATGATACAAGATGCACGGACATTTCCACCCACCGAAAAATATTGTACATTTTCTGTCAAAAGCAGAAGTATTCTATTAAAATCAGGGGTATTCTATTAAAAACTTATCATAACTACCAATGTTCCAATCAGACTATGCTATTTGCAGGATATAGCCTTTGCTTGCTCTTGTATAAAATGGAAAAGTCCTGTACTCACTACAGACAAAAACAAGCCAGAGTCCCCAAGAAGCAATATTCTAGGCACTTGACCCTTTGACAAACCATCTGCTGAGTACTTTACTTTTCTGACTATTTATATAACAAAGTCCTTCCATTTAGATAACCTTAAAGCAGTGAAAAATTGAATGTCCAAAGTATAAATAGGTATTATACTGTAAAATACACTCATTTAAAATTTGCCAATTATTTGAAAATAATGGAAATGTGCAAAATGTGTCAAAGTCTAAATAAGCTTGAAGATAGTGGTTTCAAGTTCAAAATAGATTGCTCTAGCCATTTTGGAAGTACTCATTTCAGAAGTGCTGATTTTGCACTCTGTTTTGAGCTCCAAGTGGTAATTTCTCAACTTTGGAATAGCTGTTAAAAACTCAAGAGCATTTCAAACTTATAAATTCAAAATGTTTCAAATTCAAAGCATTTACATACAACTAATTATTGATTTAGTACACACACACACACACACACGATCTTAAAAATCACAATATGTGATTTTAAATGCAAATATACCCAAATTATTGTTTGGATTAAAATATATATTTATAATTAAAGATGTACCATTTTAAGTCCTGTTGTATTACAAAGGGCATATTCATATTTTAAATTTCTGGAATTGTTAATCTTTGCTGTTATTCTAATTTGCAAGATCTCAAAAGCACAATAGAGCTAATATTTATCATTAGGTTTCCAAAACATAATTCTTCTAAGCATTATAAAAAATTCATTACTTCAAAGTTACAAGTCGTTATATGAAACTAGATTTCAATCTTGTCAGAAAATATAATTTGTAGTATTAGAACTTTTCCAGGGAAGTTAATGTTTATAGACTGAAACAAATTGACCTCAGATGTTTTGAACACATGTAACTGCTGGAAGAACAAGAACTTGGAATTCTAAAATCTTATTCTGTGTTCCTTAGCTTCTATTTCATGAAACAATAAGCTACCAAGATTTGAAAAGGCAGCTCAATAACATGAGCAAATATACATCATATTGCAGAAGGATTGGGTGAATTTTTGAAGAGAAGTAGCCTCTGCACACATATACCCAAAATATAACTGAGATTATTCAAACTAGGACATCACGCTACAATATATACCTCAAAGAAAACATACCTTAGGTTTACATATGTACCTATAACTTAAAACCTTAACTAGTTAAGCAACAATGTGAAGTAAATTGTACTTACTCAGGCTTTTTTTAATCAGAGAGTTGTCGGTCAAAGCTATACGCTGCTTATTGATCTTCCCATAACCACGCTTATAGATCAGCTCGTGCACAGACTTTAAGTTAGGATATCTAGAAGATAAGCAATTGTTTTGGTGTAATTATTGACAGAACTTTATTTTGATCACTGATCAATAAAAATACAATCAATAAAGTGAACAGAAACCATATTTTGCATATATTTGGTACTTATTCTTCTTACATACTAAATTCATTTGGGATACATTATTAAAAAGTCTGCAGGTTGAAGCTTCTGAAACTCACACTTCCTCTAGTGTACTGAAATTAAAGGTATCAAGGAAAACCTAGCACTGCCTAACTTGCTCAGAAAATTTAGACTAAAAGATGGAGAGGATTAAAGGGAAAAAAACCTGCATAATATACTATTTTTTAAAAAATGTTCCTACTGAAATCATGACACACAAGATAGTTCTCAACTTTAAAAGTGCACATATAAACAATTAAGATTATTTATTTTGTAGTAAGGTACATATGCACACAGCTATTAAAATATTTTTAAATACCTGCTTGCCAATTATTTTCTAACAGTGTCTTTTTTTAAAATAATCTTTATTGTTTTTACAAATTAAAAACCTTATGTTTGTTATTACTGTACATTCTTAATTTAAATGTTGCTTGATAAAACATAAGACATAAAACAAAAACAGAATAAAACAATACACATACATAAAACATAAATATCTTAATACATTTTCAGCTAATATTAGCTTATATTCTCTATTTTGTCCTACAACTGTAATACCTTATTAATTCTATAGTATTTGCTTCTATATATATTACATATAATACACAAACAATATTTTCATATCTTCTTAGATTCTAACCACCTGCACCACTTCTCCCAACTATTGTAAAATTCTGTATCTTGTTTATTTTTTAATAACATTGTAAGTCTGTC
>JANHFP010005256.1:145993-164299 GCA_032468135.1 Calamaria suluensis
ATGAGTTTTTAGCTCCCGGCGAAATGTCACCAAGTCCGGGAGCCTTCTTAACGCAGGAGGAAGTTCATTCCAGAGAGTTCTGAATTAATAGAACATTTAGTTGTATTCCTATAAGAATTAACAAATAATCACCATTGTGATGAACAGAATTTGAATAATGTATGTAGGATTAGTGCAGCAACTTGTTCCTTATTTCTTATTTTTCTCTCTGCTCTGGAGCAATAGCGTTTCCATTGAAGCAGACAGACCTAATAGTACACTAAAATGACTTCAGATCTTTTATAGTTTTAGTTAACAACCACAACTACTTTAGTTCCATGTACATGATTTCTGTAGTTCAATGAAAATGTCTAACGGAATAAATTATTTTCTTATGTGGATACTTGGGCGTCTCTTATTTTCCAATCCAAGGTATGGAAGGCACAAAAACAATTAAAATAATTAGTAGCTATTGACATCTGCTACTGATTATCATAAATACACCTGTCATTTGGTGTAGTACTATAGCAAGACTTTATTAGTGCATGGTGACAATTGGCCGTGTACAATCTTCAATTCCATTGCTGATTAAGATACAATCTTTATTCCTAAGAAGTTGGGTGATAGACCTGGCTTCCATTCATCTATACTATCTGGTAGAAAGGAGGATTTGTGCAGATTTCTTCCCTTGCTATGCACATGACTCCCAGCATTACTTTCATAGGAGAGTCACTGCTTTTTCTGTTGACTGATGTAAGTCTGATTAGTCTGTTGACTAGTAAGATACAATGATACACAATACTTAGTGTCATTTTTAGATGCAGCACCAGTTCATCATGAAGTATTTTATTAAATATATGTGATTTTTATTTTTAATGGTATTTATAGTTTTTAGTCTACATTAGAATTCATCAGTCTTCAATTATTTTTAAGCATTGTGAAGTAGTATATAAATCTAAGTGCTAGTGCTAATATGTATTAAAATATGATGTTCTGTAATATGCATTTCATCTGCAAACCAATAAAACAGCTTACACAATGTATCTCTAGCAAAGGTATACATATACATATTTCTTGTTTTTCATGCAAACATTTCTAGCCCATTGAGCTTCAAGAATTGTAACACTGTCCATCTACTAAGAATATTCTTTCTTAATTATAACATGAACAAGTCTTGGTCGTGTGTGGTAAACACAATTGTTCTTATAGAACCATAGTTCAAAATACTAATGAGTCTAACCATTGGAAGAAGAGCAACATAAGTACATCTTAAATTTTAACATAATAATGCATTCTATTAAAGATAATGCACTTTAACATAGTTTTTTAGTATCAGTATAGTAGAAAATAATTTTAAGTATCTTACTGTTTTCATGCCATGCCATGATGCACCTTTGAGAACATAACCAACTTGATCTTATATACACAATGTTAAAATAAGCAGTGCACCATATGTTCACATTCATTCTTTGTGATGTGGCTGAAAAGGATACTTACTTACTCTGTTGTTGTTTTATTTATTCCTTAGGTGAATCTGATTCATCAAATTTACTTTAATCTCATGATGGACAAAATCTACCCATTATATTTTTCAGGGGAACTCGGAGCTATTGATTGCAATTATTGGTCAGCATAATTTTTCCTGGGTTAGCAGTGAAAGTGCACTACCAGTTCAAGTGCTGTTTTATATGAAATTATCAGACCTTCTGTTATTCATTTTATGTATTTATCATGGTTAAGACTACCTGAGTCATCCTGGATTTACAAGCATCCTTCCCAATAACTCTTTTCCTTAATTAGTGTTGATACATATATCTAACAACACTGGGCTTGAAATGAATGGGGAAATTCATATAAGAAAGAAAAGGGGTCATGGACCCTTGTGACTTTCCTGGTTTTCTAATCTGAGGCTTTACAAACACTTTTACAGCTAAACTAAAAATAGCTTTGGAGTGCCCTGTATAATATCAACCCATATTTAGATTGTGTACATTATTTCTTTCTCCTTTCCAGAGAAAACTGAAATGATTCCAAGGATTAATTTAAATAGTCTCTATAATGTTCTGTGTTCAGTGATAAATAGTGGCTCTACTTCTGTGCAAAGGTTTAAATATAGACCAGTTGGCTTTTTTTAACAAGTGCTTTTAAGTATGCCCCCAAGTATCTTTTGGACAATTGTTCTCATCTTTGCATTTTAAAAATGGCTGAAAATAGGTGTATCTAAGTTTCAGTATGTGCTTTTTCATCATCATCAATCTTAACTCCAATTTTTATATTTAATAAGCTCAGCAAGCTTGTCCAAAGATGTGTATCTTTATTGTGTGTATAGTTTTTGAGCACTTAATATTCAACCTCTTATCAGATGCATTATTTGATCTTTGATTAAGCTTGAATTAAACTAAGTCAATTAGTGCTACCGGTATACATCAAATCTAAAACTTGAGGTATGCTTGTTGAATAGAAATGGAAAGCCATGAAAGCTGATGGTTATTAAAAACTCAAGTTGTTAGAAGTTGAAATCTTTTGATACTCCATGGTGTGTTTGGATTAGTTTGTGCTAGGTGCTTTAGAACAGCAATAAATAATTGGAATGTAAAGGGCAAGTATGATACCGAGATCTAATTATATATTTCACATATATATTCACTGAGGAGTTCATAGAAACTCCTTAGGAGGGAATTTTTTCATTAAAATATCTGCTAAGTGGAAGTTGGTGTTTATGGCTTGCATAGCTTTAACTCTTAATTCAAAACATTTTACACCTTTGTTCCCTATTTATTTATGTTGTTTTGAAAAGCCCCTTTTCTGATTCTTTCCTGTGATCAGTGTCTATTTACAAAGAATTTATTTCAGTTGACCTAAGTAATATTTGTTGATCTCATTCTTGTGATACTACCTTTCAACTCGACAATGGTATACAGATGAAACTATCTTAAGTTAAAAGAAATGAAACTTTCTATCTCCCTTTTATCTATTGTGGTTGTCTATGGCCCTCCAAATTCTTGAGCTGAAGTCTTCTTCCCCAAATTCTTTCTTTGGAGATACCAAAATTGAATGTACACATTTTCACAGATCTAAAATATGAAGATAAAATAATAGTATCTGTTGACATCAATTTCTTTATTTTTTTCAAATTTGGAATGCTTCCTAATGCCATAGCAACTCTAGGCAGCATGCAGTATTAAAAACAGGTTACAACAATTTTTAAATGACAAGGAAAACAACATTCTCTTGCAGAATGCACTTGCACATGGGGCCTAGCCAACTCACAAGGGGGGAAATCATGTTTCAACAGCCCATTCCATACCACTAGTAATCTTGCAATAAACCAATATAGGAGTAAGAGAATATATTTACAAATATACACAATGCAACATCTAGCAAAGAACTAGATAAGCATACATACATATAAACTTAACTATAACGTTGTTAAGTAGTCATCAGACATATACATATACAGTAACATAACTATATACTCATCTGTACATCAGTTACAGTATATTAATATAGAGCATTACACACATAAGCATAATGAAGAGAAAGAGAGAGCAAGAGCAATAGCGCAATAGCACAAGAGCACGAGCATTTCCATGTGATTACACTCTGCTTAAATGCATCCCTGCAACCCTACCTACTAATTACAGGTTCTCTCACAGAGCTCTTGAAGTAATCCTTACAAGACTTACAATATGAACAACAAACCAACATGGTAAGTTTTATACTCAACAGTGGACTTTCTGACTTTTTCTTTTGGAACAGTCTTCTGTTGGAAACTTCACCTGTCCTTTATGTGATCTGTATCTGATGACAGTCAGACATACAGAAAGCTCTGAAATTGAAACTAATGAGCTGGGCTTTCCAAAAGTGGAACTGTACACTACTGGTCTCCAATTGGTGACCCCAAATGCATTCAGATTGCAAATACCAGAATTTCCTACCAATTCTACCTTTACCTATATCCCCAAAGGTTTTTTTTAACTCTTACTATTTTTTTTGTCTGCTTATCCATAGGCTTTGAGTAAAAATATTTTTTATTGTTTCCAATTTTTCCTTTTACTATATTTTAAAATATTTCTATCACATTCTTCTGCAATACTTAATAAGTTGTAAATGCTTTTCAGAATGATTCAGAACACATAAAAAAGCCAATTGGTGGTTACTTGTAATGAAAAGCAATGCAGAAATTGCACAAAATTAACAGCAGAAAGGATTAACATTATGTTCTATTTATTTTTTTTAAAGAAATGAATTTCCTTATAGTAGGATATGTGCATATCCTGCTTGTTCCCAGAATCAAATTAAAATGGGGGTAATACACATTACAATAGGAAGTATGTGACATAATAACATCTGGGATCAATATTTTTCTTTTGGGGTAGGGATTGTGAGTAAGAAACTTATTCTGTCACTATCTCATTATGTCAAAGATGTGGCATTTTATTGTCACCACTTGACCTATATATTTAATGTAATGTACTTACTAAAACCTAAGTCGGTTTTTGGTCTGGTGTATATTTGCATACACTGATTCAATTGCTAAACTATTCTGTTGAAAATAATGGAGTTTTCTTCTGGGAAAAAGTATAGAATGTGTGGTAAAAAGGCAGATATTTTGTAAGCATTTTTTTTCCTACTTATTGAAAGGAAATTAGGCTGTTATATGCAAATGTCAGTTATATTTAATTAAATTTCTAATCATCAAAAAAAATTGTTCTGGCAACATTGATTTGTAACCTGTCAGCTAAATTTACATTTACTAATGAAATGTTATTTCATTTAAAGTTATTTCTAAGGAAGGCCTAATTAAATATTTTTGTTTGATCTTATTTCTGAGAGAAACCTCATATGCTCTTGGTATATTTATCATTTTCTACAATATTACAGATCCTATGTGGGGGTTTTTCCATCTCCAGTTTGTGGAAGAAGATTTTTGCAGTAAATGCCCATTGTATGAGAATGAAGCTTATTTGGTGGTTGGTTCATTTGTCTAGGCAATAGGTTTCTCAGATTTCCTTTCCTAGGGCCATCTCCAATGGGGATTCCATTCTCTTGTATTTACAGGAATTCTCTGGAACATTTTTGTTCATAAATAGAAAGATCTTTTGTCCACATGGAAGGACAGTTCAGGTTTAAAATATTGATTTTTTTTCATTTAAACTTTTAGATCAACACTGTACTTTACTAGCATTGTGTAAAAGTGATGTGTCTCATTCTTTGATGTAATGAAGTAATCCCTTGGATTTTTTCTGCCTTAGTAGAGCTATAGGTGAGTCTCTTCATTTTGCTGTTCTCCATTTCAGTGAGGCCCCATGCTGGAAGATGCCAGAGGTATAGCTGGTCCAGCATTTTGCGTCTCCTGGGATTAGTTTATAAAAAATCCAGAAGCAGGACATGAACACAATAGTGTGCTTACATTTCTCAACAATGGTATTTAAACCAAGTCGGGTGGTAAATGTCAAGGTTTAAGTATTTGCATTATTCATTTATTTTTAACCAAATGGCAACAAGCTTTGGTGCTAATTGAACAGAGGTGAAGGATTTTCACAACTAGAAATTGAATGTATTAGTAGGTGAGACTTGGGATTTAGGTGCTAAGAAACTTCTAATGTGTAACGAACAACGAAAGACAAAAGGTGACTCCTTTTGCTGGAACTTGGTAGTTTAAAATTAAGCTTTCCGTGTTTTCTTTGTTGTTCCTTAGTAAAGTCTCTGCCAACTTTGTTTTCCTTCCTTTAACATCCTGAGTTAGTATGTGGGAAATATAGAAGCAAAGATTGCTAAACCCTCATTTCTTAACACATTTCCCATTTTGACTTATTTGTTTTCTTAGCTCATTTTCCATTTTGGCTTATTTGTTTTCTTGATGGTACAGTAAGTAATCTGTGTAGATTGATTGATTATGTGTCATTGCAACCACATAGATCTTTCTCAAGAACAAAATGGGTGTGTATAGTCAACTTGTAAGGCTTTTGGTCTTTGACTGCAACCTTCAGAAGCTATTGGAAATCAAAGTTTCTCAGGTGCGAGAGTTGTGCAATCAAGAGACTTGTAATATTTTTCTAAGGCCCTTTGATTTTGTGTTTATTAGATTATTTTAGTTTGGATTGTCTGCCTGATTTGTTATTTATAGCTGTTTTATAGGGGTTTTCTATGATATCCAAAGCTCATTGGGGGGTGAGAGGCTAATATAATAATTGCATTATGATGGTGATGGTGGTGGTGATGATGATGATGATGATGATGCCAGTACATTATAACATCATAGGTTCTTGGGAAGTCAATGTCTATGAAGGCCAATACCACCTGAAAAACTGACAGATGTGACATTACATTGCTTTGTTTACAGTAATAATGAAAAATGCTTAATGGTTATATATTTATATTTGACCTATACTTTTGTCCTTTCTTTTTCCTGACAATTGAAATGAAGATTAGATTGACCAAGGCCAGATTACTAGATAGTCTAGCAAAGTCTTGCTGCAAAGCTCATGGTTTTCCTACTGCATTTGTTGCTTTTTCCCCATTTTAACATGTCATATGCAGTATACAGTCAATGATATAAAAATACTATCATGCCATTGACTAATATAAGTCCTTGTAGTTTGCTAAAAACAAATGTACTAGATGTAAGTGAAATAATATTTTGTAATGCTGTCCCCCAATACCAGTGTCTTAATACAGAATCATAATTCATTATCACTACTATATTTTATATTTTTCTGTTTAATAGCAATAAGATCCGAGTTTTCTTGAGACACAATTTGGCACTTTTTTTGTTATACACTGTATACAGAATCCCACACTAGAGTTAAAAGCAATTTCTATGTGGGTATCAAGGGAATTCCTTTTATGGCTGTAAAAGTAGTTGTGCTAATTGAGCTAGTAACTGCATAGAATATGGTTAACAGTTATTCTCCTAGTTGCTCCATTAAGTAGGTACTGGTATTGGCAGGAACTATGCTAGTTATATCACTTTATAGACTAAAGCTTGGTTTTGGTCCATATTTCATTGTTTTATTAATATTTTCATATTTTCAGTTGAAATTTTTAAAAGTTATGTGCTTATACTATATTGTTTTATCCTTTCAGCTAGCTTTCTTGATATTTTTAAAACTATAACTAAAGTAATAAAGGGGGGAGGATGTTGGAAACTAAGTTTTCCATGAATAGAAATATCTTGGCCTCCCACATCGTAAAGCAATATACTTGCTCAGTTTCATTAAACTAGCATCCCCCCCCCGAAACTTCATAAGACTATTGTAGTGGAAATAACTCAACAGCTCTTTTTTAAAAAGTAAGATTAAGAATGGTGAATGAAATTATCCTGATGTTATGGGACCTTGGCTGCCTCTAATAATGAGGCTATGTATCTTTTTTTAAAAAGATTTTTGTGATAGCCAATTCATAGCTTCCCTCTAAATCTAGATTGGTGCTTTTTCATATATTAGCTGCATTTCCCCTTCATTTTAGTCAAAGACTCAATCAGGAGCAGAGTGAAAAGTTTGGTGAATGGTTAAAGTTAGAAACCAAGAGACTGTGAATTCTAGTTTTCTCTTAGCAATAAAGGTGATTGAGTGGCTATTGGTGAGTCTCTCAGTCCAACTCTGTTTATAGGTTTCTTGTAGAGTAATTAGGAGGCAGAAACATGAATATACTACCCTGAGCTGTTCAAAAATAAAAAATAGGATATAAATCTTAGTGTAATTATGTTTCTCTATTCATATTGTAAGTTGAAGAATACAGGGGAAACTTGAGTCATAAAAGGCAAAATTGCTTCAATAATTTTATTCATTTATTTGGTAGATTTATGAAATAAATACCATTTTATGGCATTATTATATGCTTATTTATAATTGATTGTAAAAAGTGTTGCTGTTCAATTCTTGCTCAGTGTATTTCCCCCCTAAACTCTCACATACTGAAACAAATATTAAATGAAGATTTACTTAAAGAGATATTAAATCTCAAACTAGTAGTCTATTTAGCTGATTATTGTTGATGATGTTGACTGGCAGCAACTGTCCAAATATACTTTTATATATTCCAGAAATTGAACTTCAGATTTTAGGCAAGCAAAGTTTGTTCTTTCATGGCAGTGTAGTTCTCTGCCTCATTGTATGAAAGAATGCATACATTTTACAAGCAACTGGGCAATCATTGCCTACAATAAATTGTCTTTAATCATGATTTAACAAGTTTGACTTTGAAGATTAAATGAAGTAGAACCTCTTTTCTCTCCAGACACATATTTGCAGATGCTTTCTGCTGTAAGTGGAATGACAAGTGCAAAATAAGAAACACTATACTAAATTTGTGAATATAGAGATGTGCATAGAACTTCGAATTAGGCACCAAATCTGAGTTTTCATTATGAGATGGCTTTTTTTGTTTAGTTTTGTAGCTCCAGATAAATTATTTTAAAAAACATTGATTTTTCTGTAAAAGTTCCTAAAACAAAGGACCATCAATACATTTTATCAGCTGCTACATCTGCTTATATTAACCAGTTGGATGTTCAGCATTTGCCAGTCATAACTCCTGGTGTAGAACAAGAAGGATTTACCACGTACCTTTACTTTCAGATCGCTAACAAAATGAATACTCCAGACATTACTGGGAAAAGTGATATCACATTTTGTTTCCATAATATATACTTTAATTTCATAATTTAAATCTGGAGCATGCAACTTCTAAACCAAGTGCTTCACTTGTATTTTAAATAGTCAAAGTAAAATGAGGTGAAAATTAAACAGCTAAATTTGATTTTATTTCAGCAACATTTAATTAAAATTAAATACAGCTAATACTTATTGTCAAACTGCTTTAATACTGCCAAATCATGTGCTTAATGTTATTTTCCCTTCTCTTAGGTTAAAAATTACAAGTTGATAGCAACTTTGGGTATGGACCTTAGATTTTGTATTTCTAATTAATGTGACTCCCTGCTCTGCAATAAGTTTTTAGAATGTTTTCAAGAACTGAAAAGGAAGATGGAGTGGACAGATCAAACAAGCAAGTTAATTTTAATCAGTAGAAGCAAGAACAAAACAACTTTAATCTTCTGTCATCCAACAATTGCACAGAAAATACTTTGTGCGGTGTTCAGAGCTCAGAGTTAATAACTGCAAGGAAAACTCTGATTCAAGGAACATGTGAAAATTGTGAAGTCATTTTCTGATTGAAAAACAAAGTGATAAAAATGAAATTAGACTGAGTCAGCTGTTAGTAAAATTATTTAAGACAATAGTTATTTAGAGAACAAATTCATATGGCATCATATGGTGATTGAAGTTGGGGAGGACAAGGGAGAAGAATCCACATGTGTGTAGAATTTATATATAGCAGTCCAAAACTGAGCTTTTTTACAGATTACAGATACAATCAATTTGGCAGAAATACAATTCTAGCACATTATCTCTTACTGCAAGCTCATGGCAGCTGCAATGTGACACCTTATAAATGTTTTACTATTTCTGCATGGGGAAGTTCATAAAAGTCCACAGAGGCATATCCAGGTGTTCTGGGATGAGATTATGAAAGAAACCTTGTGGAAGTTTTCTGTTGTTGTTGTTGGGTACTTGGGTACTGGTAAGAGGGAATTGGCTAAATGCTGCTCTGAGAGGATGCAAATAATTATAAATTTTGAAATGCAAACAATAAGACAATCTTTGAGAGAAAAGTTTCTGCGTTGTAATATAACTTTTCACTCATACAGTAATGTGCATTTATGGATATTGTCACTGATATCTAGCAGAAGAGATACCTTAGTGGCCTATGGCCATTTTAGAGAATGTTCCTCCCTTTGAACTTGTCCTATGTCAAAGGCTGACCCATGGTAAACCTCATTTTAAAGTAATTATTTTTTTAAAAAAAAGCAAGGACCTGGAAGCTGTCATCACTATTGACTCAGCACATGTTACAGGCCTTTGATTATGATGATAGCATTTTTATCTGAACCATAGTAATTATTTTTACATATGCATCACAACATTTTAAATAGAACTAGCTTCTCTTTTATCTATTTAATTTGATGGCATGCATGTTTATCTTTAAGAGATTAAAGTACATTTTCTGTCAATGATCCTGAGAGTTTATCATGTTTATTCAATATTTATTGAGTAATCCACAGTTGGATATATTCTCCCATCTCCCAAATCAAGTGAACTATTTTACATTATAATTACATATAGTGTGTTAAATATACGCTTGGTTTTACATAGAGTAATCCTATAGAAGTGTGCCTTAGTACAATAACTGAATATTTTCAGTAGACAATTAGAACTATAAGTACTATCCTGTGTACTTTTATGAAAGACACTTTTGTAAATTCATTTAACTTTTTGCTTAAACAACTTTACTTAAAATAACTTTTATTTTTAGTTATTTTTTTGCTTAAATTTCCATCTTGGTCCTGAAATGAAATAAGCAGGTTTCAGATTGGAGGACTGCTTAAGTTTGACAACTTTGTTTTATCTTTGGGCTGACTCATCAAATATTAAGGCATTATTTCTTATGTTCTTCTTTGCAGACCACTAAAGCGTTCCTTCCCAAAATGCTGGAACTGAACCACGGACACATTGTCACTATTGCAAGCTCTCTTGGCCTCTTTAGTACTGCTGGAATAGAGGTCTGTTCCAATTTTTAAAAGCATGTTTCTTGCATGTTGAAAGAGTTTGCTTTTATCATCAAGCCTGATGCGCAGGGGAATATGTGTAGCACTTGGACAAATCAATTCAACTTTTGAAGAATCCATCAGTCAGGAGTAACTAATTTAGTTTCTTTGGAAAACTAAATCACCAGTGAATTAAAGCAATAGACATTGCAATGAGACTACCACCAGCCTTTTCAGATCTTTTATAGAAAGGTTTGTTATAAAACTACTAATATAGAAGAAGAAAAAAACGAGCCCTTAATTTATGAAATCTCAATGATATGAGATTTAAATATGGGAATTAAATTTAGTATCTCAAAGTATTATTACGGTATGTTATAACCAAACCAACTCAAAATTGTTCCTATTAAATGGCAGCACATCTCTAAGTGGCTTTATCTAGTGCTGGGAGATGGTAAGAAATTAACCTGAGACCTCTGTCACTGAGCCAAGTGTCATTTAAGGATTCCAGGTTATAATAGAGCACTCCTGGTTCAAAAAACAATGCCAAAGATATACTTAGAGTTGAAGTGAAAAGATGGATTTCATCAGAATTGGTAACTTGATAAAAGTAGAATTGGTAACTGGTAGAACTAGAGCCATATTTCCTTCTTCCTTCCTTTCCTTTTTCCCTCGTTCTGTCTTTTCTTCCTTCTTTGCTGAAAAGCACAGTTGAATAGTTATGCATTTTGTTTTCAATTGTTTTGTTGATTATGATTGTTTCTAATATAAATAAGGTTACATTTTTTCTGGCTATTGATAGGAGATAGCAGGAAGATGCTGAGATAAGGTGATCTGTTGGCAAGTCTATTTACCATGTATTGTCTCTAGCATTACCAGCATACAGTATTTCTCCTGCATCTCTTTGTTACTTAAGGTGCTTAAAATATCTAATCAAAAGGAGGACATTTCTTATTTTAATAGTGAAATCAACTAGAGGAGGGGTCCTCAAATGTGGCAGCTTTAAGACTTGTATACTTTGGACTTTCATTTCCGGCATGGGCGCAGACGGTTGCAACTGGGAAGGGCTTGTCCCAGGTGAACAGGTTTCTGCCCATTGGTGGGCTCTACAGAGCTGACCTGAGGGGCGCTTTTTGGGTCGAAAATCTCCCAGATCAACCCTAGGAGCTGCGGGCCAGGAGGCAGCGTTTCAGCCGCCATTGCCGGCAACCATGGAGCGAAGAGCTGCTTTCAGATACACAACTTGCCTAACAGGAGTGAAACAATGTATCTGTTGAGCTGTCAATCAGGCTGCCAGCTCCTGTAGGGAGGACTTTCTCCAGCTTTCTTAAAAGAACAGTAAGCCAGAAGGGGGTGTGTGATTTCTCCCCCCCCCCTTTGTATTAAGTGGCAGCTTCAGTGGCTCCCTCTCTATTGACAGGAGAGGGAGGGAGAAATGATATAAATGTAAAAAAAAATGAATTTTGCATTTTGGCACGATGGATAAAAAAATTGGAATTGGATTTGATTGTTTTTTCTTTAATTGATCCGCTTTTTACACCGTGGACTAAGATTCTGATTAGTCCAGATACTGTTCAGATTTAGCTGCTGATGTGAAAAAGTCAAAGTTTTCCAGTTTCTGGAATCAAAACCATTGAGCAACCCTAAGAAAAAAGATGCTACTTAGTGGCTGTTTCTCCAAATTGCTTGAGGTAGCTCTTCTTTCTCTAGAAGAAAACAATGGCTGAATTGAGAAGTGGTTTTTTTAAAAAAAATGCTGCTTGAAAGACAGAGAGCTTTTTATTTCTTCAAAAAGCTACATCAAAGAATGTTATTTAAGTTTAATTTTTAAAAAGACATGTTTATTTAATAAAAGTAAGATGAACGTTTTGAAAATGTTTTTTTTTAATTGTGTAACTTGTTTCATGCTTGTTTTTTATATTGCCAATTTAGGATTATTGTGCCAGTAAATTTGGATCTGTGGGGTTTCATGAATCCCTGAGCCATGAAATAAAGGCAGCTGAAAAAGATGGTGTTAAAACAACATTGGTTTGCCCTTACCTTGTAGATACAGGAATGTTCAAAGGCTGCAGAATTAGGTAAGTAGGCAAGGTTTTTTTTAAAGATCTATGTTCAGGTAGTCCTTGACTTGCAACAGTTCATTTAGTGTCCAATCAAAGTTACGACGACACTGAAAAAAAGGGACTTATGGACATTTTTCACACTTATGATCATTATAGCATCCTCATGTCACATGATTTATGCTCAGATGCTTGATAACTGACTCACATTTAGGATGGTTGCAGTGTCCCAGGGTCATGTGATCATTTCTGGCGGCCTTCTGACAAGTAAAGTCGATGGGAAAACCAGATTCACTTAACGGTGTTATTAATTTAACAACTGCAATGATTAACTTACAAATGTGGCAAGAAAAAGTCGTAAAATATGATAAAACCCACTTAAAAAATTTCTCACTTAAGAACATAAATTTTGGTTTCATGTGTCGTAATTTGAGGACTACCTGCATATAAAAAAATAACGCAGCTGTATCAAATACATTACACATAGCATCAACGATGATTTGTACTAAGCAAAGACCTGATCCTATTGAATTAGTAAAACTAACATGCTTGACATTGTCTTCTGTCTTTGTGTACTTTTTATCTAATATATTTTTAAAATGTGGCTTGTTGTTTTAATTTTTTCAGAAAAGAAATAGAGCCATTCCTTCCACCTTTGAAACCAGATTACTGTGTAAAGCAAGCTATGAGAGCTATACTGACAGATCAACCTATGATTTGCACACCTCGTTTGATGTACATGGTTACCTTCATGAAAAGGTTATTATTTAGATCTACTCAGTAAAACGTACATATTTCAGAAATAAATGGGCAGTCAGACTTTGGGATAGATGTCCAGCTTTTACTTCTAATTAACTCAAGTATTATTGCTTGTCAAAGAAAATGTGATAGCACAGAGAGGTCCAGGAATCTATAATTATTCATAATTTATGGAACTGAACTGGTCATAAGGCAGTGTTCATTTATTTATTTATTTGTTTATTGATTATTAAAATACAAATACATTACCTCTTCATTAGCAAAATGTATCAAGTAGAAGTCCTTCACCATCTATTACTTGAGATTTAATTATTTTTTGGGGGGTAGTAGAAGATATTGCATGCAGATTCATTCAGGTGCAAAGCATGCTTTCTCTCCCCTGAACTACTATAACAGCCCATCAATATGGGCACATCACGAGGGCAATTGTATTTCTTGTGAAGGAACAATGGAACAAACTTCAATGATAGTGTACCAAAAAGGAAAGTATGCCTGGAGAATAACAAGGACACATATTCTGGCCTTACTGGCTTAAGAGGCATGAATTCTGCACAATTGGAATTTAAAATCCCTTAGAAATAAATGATGAAGCTAATAAGTATACCATTTTCAATCTATTGCTGATGAGCCCTGAAAAGGTAATAGCTTTATTTCATTTATTTATTTGTACCTCACCTTTATTATTTTTGCAAATCATTCAAGGGGGTGAACTTGTCCAAAACACCTTCCTCTTGCCATTTTCCTCACAACAAACAACAAACCTGTGAGGTGAACTGGGCTGGGCTCAAATCAGGGGCGTAAATGTAAAATTTGTTGCTTCCAGTTCTGTGGGCATGGCTTGGTGGTGGGCGGGTCATGTGACTGGGTAGACATGAACTTTTTTTTTACCTTTTTAAAAGCATTTTTACTACCAGTTCTGGGGAATAGGTAGTAAAATGTAAAGAGAGCCTCAGAGGATCACAGTAGAGCCGCACAATCATGGAAGGCTTTTTTTCTTACATTCTAAAGGAATTTTTTCTACCTAAGTATCTGCTGGATTAGATAGAAAAAAAATCCTTTAAAATGTAAAAGTCTCTGATGATGGCACAGAGGGGGCCGGGCCAGGGATTTTTGCTACCGGGTCTCCGAACCACCCACCACCATCACTACCAGATTGGCTGAACTGGTCCAAACAGGGAGCATTTCACCCTTGGCTCAGATTCCAAAGATCATAACTTTTTTTTATCAATCGTAAATGTGCATAGAATGCCAAATACTACGATCATGTAATCATGTGGGGGACAGATGGCCAGAAGTGTATTATAGACTTTAAAGCAACATTTCTGAGCTGTGGTAACTTTGAATAGTCATCAAACAACTGGTTGTAAGCTGAGAGTGACCCATAACAATATTGGTCCCCTCCCAAATGTGTTTGGGAGGAATCATAAAAGTGAAATTAAGCATCTCCTTAATCAAAGGCATCTGGACTGCTACATTCTATGATATTCACCCTGTTTTGATTTTATGGATTATTTATTTTTTGGAAAACCACCTTCCTTTTCAAGGAACTTCACAATACAGTATTTAAATTCCTCAAGGGTTCATACCATTTCCAATTGTTGAAGTCTCTAGATACAGTGAAAATAGAAACAGTAACACACGAAAACAAAAGCAAAGTAAGAGGGAAAGAAAGAATGAGGCATAGTGCAAGTATTTTGAAGTAAAAAGAATGCTAGCAAATGCTTCAATGTGGGGCCCTTTTTGAGTATGGAATCCAGCCAAATGGTCCTTCTGATCTTTTGGTCTTGATCTCTGCATTTTTCTTTTAGCTAAAACTGAGTAAGACTTAAGGAAGGAAATACATATTGGTTTTAAAATAGGTAACAGTTTGATGAATTGTTATTGCTGATAAAATTACTGTATTATTCTACAGAGGCATTGTCAATAGCTCATTAATTAAAATAGTCAAAAGTATGTGCAGCCAAGACTAAGCCACCTTGGGAAGCATTCTTTAGTGAAAAATAGCAGATGGGGTTTGTGCTTCAGAGGAAGCCCTTTAATTCTCCATAAAACACATTATAGTCTTGTACAGAATAGTTTTATTAACATCCAAAGCCTGTAGCTCTTTGGAACAATGTTAGGATTTGCACTATTAAAGCTTTTGACTCATATTACATTTAAAGCATTTAATAATAATGGATACTTTCATTACTTTAACCTTAGGAATTATTTGTTCCTGATTTGTTGATTTTGAAGAAGAGAAGCAATAATTTTAGCAACTTAAACTTCTATCCTTAGCCTATCATATCTCAGGAAATCTGCTCTAGACAGTATTTTAATTTTCTTACATTTATTTTTGCAATTTTTAAAAGCAAATAACCATCTTTATCGCTATATTTACAACCCTATTTATCTGTTTCCTTCTTTTAGCATCTTACCTTTTGAAGCAGTTGTGTGTATGTACCGGTTTTTGGGAGCAGACAAGTGTATGTATCCTTTCATTGCTCAACGAAAACAGGCCACAAATAACAATGAAGCAAAGAATGAAATATAGCATTTTGTAAAGGACTGTTATTTGTAAAAGAATTATTATCAAATGCTAGAACTGTATTATGGAGTGCACTTGCATTTAGCAGGAGCAACTGTTAACATTTTATCATGACATTCTCTTGGATCCTATACCTGAATAGTGAACAGGAAAAACATTTTTTTACATATTGTATGTAGAGTAATCAGAATTTCTGAGAACCATGAGAGGAAAATTTATATAAAAAGTAGTGGTCACCCTTGTTCTTTTGAAACTATTAGATGTACAGTAATATGCTACTCTTTTTATAGAGAGAAACCTTGTATGATTTCTCTTGAGATGGTCATGCAATTAGACGATTCAATTGTTCATCAATTGTTCATTTTCTTGTGATGTTTTCATGGGTTGTCATTTACATTATGTAATGTAGCAGGAGCAGTGCTTCAAAAGTTTACTCAGTCAGTGTGTGATAATACATTTTAATTACTTTTTATTTTTCAATGTTGCATATATTGAACCTAAATATGTCTTCATTAACAGGAAGTTTGGAATGCTTTCAAAATGGAAAGGCATAATTCATACCATTTCTTTCTGTTACTTAGATAAGAATATATGGCTTGCATTTAAAATCAACCACTATAAAAGCCAACTTTAATGTAATTGGATGGGCAGAGGAATAAACAGCTAAATAGTCTTCCTAGAATATATAGTGAAACCCATTTCCGTATCATTGATTACTGTCCAATAACCCATGTTTTTGCTTAAAATTCAAAAGGAAATTGAGTTAAGAAAAAAATAAATCATGGTCCTCCTGCCAAACATCACATTAAAGAGTTATATAAACAAAATGTAATATTATTAGATGCAACTTGAACATTAGAGAGACTGTAAAAACTTTTTTAAAATTGCATTATAGAGAAGAACACATTTTTTACCTTGTTTTGTAAGAACAATTTTGTGCCTTGAATTTGGTGAACTGTGTTAGTAGAATATTGTAAAGGTGAACTTCTACCTCTATATCTAAATGTATATCATTCATTTGTAAATTTGTTTAAAAATTGTGACTTTTTTTAGAATGTCATGTTAAATACTGACCAACCTTTGTGGTTATTAAAATTATCCACTCATTCTTTAAGACATAACTTGATCGGATTTGAGGTACATTTTTTATACTAATTATATTCCATTTCAACACGGGACAATGTGTGTTTTTATATTCTGTTGCTATGGTGGTAAAAGTATCAAAATATATAATTGTAGCTGATGATTTGGCCTGTTCAATCCTGGTATTTCTACTATTTCCAGTGACCTTTAGAGGAGCAGTACATTTGCTTCAGAAGACATTATTTATAGGAGGATAGCTTTAGTATGTACTACTGTTCAGTTCTCTACAATATGGTTTTTATTGCATATACAGTCCACAAAATTTAGATCAAAGTTTTAAAAATAAGAAGCAGCTGTAGAAAACTACTGAAATGATACACGCTTCCAGAAAAAATGAATTATTGGAGACAATGCTGTGTATTTTAAACACTTCTTCTGGCCACTATAATGTACTATATTCTGCTATCTAATAAATAAACCAAAATTAGTTAAGACATGTATAATGGGAATTATTTTTTCCAGCTTTGGTTTGAGTGTGGCTATTAAGTTCCACCTCTGTCACTGGAAGTTTTCTGATAACATGATAACATGATTTTTACACAAATAAACTACTGATACACGAATAAACTACTGAAATAGTAGGATTATTCTGATATGGTCTACTATATCTCTATTAGGACACACAAACGATTACCCTCTGAATAATCTTCAGCACTTGTTGGTTTAAAAGTACTGAATCTCTGCCAGAAAAAGGGAAAACCCTTCTCAACCCACTGCTAATCAAATACATTTTTTTTCCCTTAAGGTGACAGTTTAAAGAGATTGTAAAAAAAAGGTTATATGTTAAATGTATATTCAAAGCAGTCAATATTTTAATGCATAAAAAGTAGTTAACGAATTGTAAAATGAGTACTTGTAAGAATTTTATATTCAAAGCATATCCAATTGTTTGAAGAATAATTAATACTTGGTTCATATATATTAAATTATAGTCTGATTAACTATAATTTGATTAAACCTGTTGACTAGATTTGCAAATGCATTAAAATCAGAGTTGGGCAACGTATAACCCTAGCTAAGTAATTGGCTCCTGAAGGCTTGGTTTTTTCCTAATAGTTGCAATTTTTGCTTTGATATATTTCAGTTTTCACTATTTTGAAATAATAAATTATATAATTTATAATTATAATAATAATAAAATAATAAAGAAAACAATTAACCAATATATATATTGGTTAATATATATATATATATATATATATATATATTATTGTTTTTACATAATA
>JANHFP010005257.1:36756-47032 GCA_032468135.1 Calamaria suluensis
ATTTTGCAATGAGAAGTTCATGATCTGAGCCACAGTCAGCTCCTGGTCTTGTTTTTACTGACTGTATAGAGCTTCTCTATCTTTGGTTGCAGAGTACATAGTCAATCTGGTTTCTGTATTGTCCATCTGGTGATGTCCATGTGTAGAGTCAAAATCCATTTGAGGTCATGAAAAATTGGCCATATAAGGATTTCCTCTAATGAGGCATTATTAAATTATATACATGAGAAATCTGAATATTTTATTCTAATAGTTAAGTAAACTGGCTTAAAAATGTAAGTTAAATTCTTAATAGCTATTGCCCCACTGGTCTCCAAGTAGCACTAAGCAACCTAGAAGCAAAGTGTTTACAAGTCAAACTGCAGGCCTGACTAGGGGATGATAATATTTAAAGAGGAAAGAGCAACCACTTTAGATCAACACTTACTTGAAAAATATGTAGGCCAGTCAAAATCAGCTTTAGCTGAAGTCACTATTGACTTTAAAGCAACCTTTAGAGTTCTTTTCTAGTTACCTTGTGACATAAATTGAACAGATCTGTTTGTTTATATTTACCAGAGCTTATACAAAAGCTGTATAATAAAGCAGGTTTCACTATGAGAAGTAATCCTTTAGCTCTATTAATGTCTCAATACAAAACCCATAAAAAGAGAAACAAAGCTCCATACTGGCATATTAATTCTTATATAAATAACAATTCATATAATTCTGGATGATTCTGACTTCCACCTTCCTAAATCAGTCCATCTGCACATTCCTAACCTGTTATATCCTGAAGACTCAGTATGACTGTTCAAAACTACTACACAAGTGAAAGGCTTAAGTGCCCTGTCCTCCTGTTACAGCATGTTTTTTATTTAAATCTGTCAGTTCCACAAGATATATCAAACCATAAAAGCAACCTTTCAAGAATACTATTATTACATTTTATTGAGATATTGAGGTAGGTTATAATAATAGAGCCTTGCAGGTTTGATTGCACTTCCCTCTTTCCTATATCCCATTGAATCAGAGGCATTTGCCTGATCCATATTATCTTGCTTCTCAGAACTGAACTAATGTTTCACTTCACTGTGCCTAGATAATGGTTCTTGCATACTTCAAATACCTGCCTTGCCCTCTACATTACCAATTATAGTGAGACAAATACTGTGATGTGTTCAAAATACTATGTAAAGGTGACAAAAGTAAACCAGACAAACCAGGTATATAGTGCATATAATCTTACAATTATCTTCAATGCCTTTGTTTTTTTAGGTACACACCTAGGCTGCTGAAAATGCACACAGAACCATTTGTTTTTTAATTTCACCTTTATTTTTATCAAGAACTCAAGACAGTGAACATACTTGCCTCCAGACGTTATGGGTGCTCAACACTGGAGGTTTTTAAGAAGAGATTGGACAACCATTTGTCTGAAATTCTATACAGATTTCTAAAGTCCCTTCCAATTCTGATATTACTCGTTCCTATTTTTCACACAACAACCCTGTGAGGTGTTTTAGCCAGAGAGAGAATGACCAACCCAAAATCACCGAGCCAATTTTCATACCTATAATACCCAAGGCAGGAAATTTCTCTATGTGTCTAACCACAAGGCCTAACTGCTTCTCTACTTAATTACCTGCAGACATTTCTAGTCATGAAGGAAAGACTTCATACCAGCTATTATAGAATTCTTTGAGCCCAAAGCCTTCCCTAATACTTTTACAAGACCCAGATTTTTTCTTTTCATACCCTTTGCTCAGCTGGATAGAATTCAGTTCAATTTGTCGTTAATACCCTTCTGAGTTGCAAATTGTGTTGCAACTGCAGTTTAATATTTAGAACCCAGTCTGATTTAAGGTAGAAGGACTTAATGCTTAAGGATTATGTTATGATTGAACACTTCCCGCAGGTTCATTCCTTTTCATATCATGTGATGCTTTCACAGTGTTGTTAAGGCAAAGCTGGAGATTTTCTTCTCTCTTGGGTACATCAAAGCCTTCTACTGCAAAAGAAACAAACTTGAGACTTCTTTCCAATTATCTCCCCCCCCCCCCGGAAGAATTGATCAGCTAAATATTTATCTTTCATATCAGTTCTAAAGGTCCAAACAGCTTTCTCATTAACGTGACTCAATACGTGTGCTACATATTGCTTACTGGAATAAGCAGGTCGGGGAAGTTTATAGCCTGAACCTCCGGCGCGGCTCCCCTAAGACCCTTTGGAAGAAATGGGCGGGAAGTTTTTACCTTCGGAGTCGTTATTCATGAGCAGAGAGCTACCCAGGATGGGATACCAGGGTTTCGCCTCCGGGATGGCCTCCATCTCTTTCCATTTCCGATAGTTGCGAAGCACCAAGGAGAAGGCGGCGACCAACAGAGCTAAAGCAAACGTGGCCCCAAGCGCCCACCAGAAGAAGAACCCTCCGCTGACCAGAGCCATCCGGGACTCCACTTGCTCAAAGCTGACTGCGCGCTAACGAGCAAGGTGGTTTTGCAGAAGGCCGAGCACAGATAACAGCCCCCGAAGGCTTCGAGGAGCAAAAAGTGGAGATCCGGGAAGGGGGGGGGAGCGAGGAAAAACTCTGCGGCACGTAAGCAGACACCAATCCACGCGCCTCTTTACTTTCCTATTCTACCTTTTCGGTGTGGCTCATCGCCAGGACGGGCCCCTGCCCATCTCCAGAGGGCAGAAACTGGGAAGGGCCCCACCTCCTCCCGCTCCCAACTGTCCCGGCAAATCCGCCGAGGGCTCAGGTTTTTCGGCTATGCTGCCTTCCAACTGGAGCGTTTAAAAGCTCCACACCGCGCTCGACGGTTTGCTTTGTTCTAGGAGTAGCCCAGCTCCGTCTACCCCCTGAAGTAGTTGCATTAGCACTATTCTGCCTGTTGGTTAGCAACGGCTACGGATATAGACACGCGCACGTTGCACACACAAACGTTGCAATAAATTAAATGACTGCCCATTAAACCAACCAACTCTCTCCCTCTGTAGAACCCATAGATCACCCTGATAAAGTCAGATAGCACAGAACGTCTCCTTATAACCTCTTTGGACTACCTACTGATGTAGCATTCCTCATTCAGTATACGGGCAAAAAATGGAACGGAAGGAAAAAGATGAAGTGCTTCTTTAATGACATACTCCAGGTATCGCAGATTTTTCAAATTGTCCATTGTGATGTGATGTTCAGAATCATCTGATAAAAGAACAAAAATATGTTATGTGAATAAGGTAATAATTACAGAAGAGTTATTAATTCGGAGACAAAAACATTTGCATGCTTGTGGTAGAGCAGCATCAATTGCCAAAATGTGTTAGAACTGACTGGTCATTACCAGAGAACACTATCAATGGCAGAAGACTGGTCATCTAATTTAGATATAAGGGAAAGGTTTCCCTCGCACATATGTGCTACTCGTTTTGACTCTATGGGATGGTGCTCATCTCTGTTTCAAATCCGAAGAGCCAGCGCTGTCCGAAGACATCTCCATGGTCATGTGGCCGGCATGTCTAAACACCAAAGATACACAGAATGCTGTTACCTTCCCACCAAAGGTGGTTCCTATTTTTTGGGTTGGCAGAAGCTGGGACAAGTAATGTGAGCCCACCCCATTACGTGGCAGTAGGGATTCGAACCGCTGAACTGGTGACCTTCCGATCGACAAGCTCAGCTGTTTTAGCCACTGAGCCACCGCATCCCATGATAGAGATATAGGCACTATGTATTTTAAAAGTGATCAATGAAATTATTATTTAACCAGAATAAGGACTAGGAAATTGGCATTGCCAGTCTAATGAAGGGGAATCAAGCTAGCAATATTTGAGGGATTGTCACAGAGGAGTCAACCTATTTTTCAAAGCACTTGAGCGCAGGACAAGAATTAATGAATGGAAGGTCATCAAACAGAGATTCAACATAGAATTAAGAAAAAAATCAGTCAGTGAAATCAATTAATAAGTGAAATGGCTTATGTCCAGATGTTGTGGGTGCCTCTCCACTGGAGCTTTTGAAGAGATTGGACATCCATTTTTTCCAGAATTGTGTAGAGGGCATCTTGCTTGAGCAGGGGGTTGGGCAAGAAGATTTCCAAGGTCCCTTCCACCTGTGTTATTTTGTAGTTCTGTATCAAAGTTTATGGATCAATCTAATGAAGATCATAGTCTATGGGAGCTTGGAATTTGAGAAAACTGAAAGATAAAAGAGGATGAAATGAAATAAAAAGATATGTATTTGTGAAGCTAAAAGAAGGAGGAAATGTGAGATAGTTCTGGCCAAGGGGAGTTTTTTTGTTTTGTGAAGTAGAATTAGTGAATATAGGTCAAAAAGAAAATTACAGAATTTGATATCTACATTGGGCAATGTCCTCAAAGAGATTATTCAACATCCTGTTTCTGAGACCTTAGATAGGCAAACTAAAATTAACAGAAAATTTCAATTTAGAATTCAACAAAGATTTTGATTGGATATCCCACTATACACGCCTTCATAAAGTAGTAATATATGGGCCAGTTCTTTCCAACTCTATGATTCTATGACACTATATAAGTTTTAGGGTTATTTGTAGGCATAGAATGAATGAGGATAGTTTGGTAAATATCTTCGTAGAAAAATATATTTTTCTTTGAAAGTAAGGCTGGAGCACAAATCTATTGAAGTTCATTTATACTAGACAACTCATTCCCTGATGGTTTATCATTTCAGAGATATTTCCTTACCTAACAGAGAAACAAGGGTATGTAAAAAAGCAGTGAAAGGAGCAACTTCTGACTTCCCACCAGCTTCCCCATTGTGTTTCCTTGTGAGAATCTGAGAAGGAGCCTCAGAATTCTTCCTTCCTTCCTTCCTTCTTTCTGTCTTTACCTTCCTTCCTCTCCTCCCCTTTCCAGTGGGCAGGTAAGTGGCTGCAGCTGGTTGGGGAAGAGAATGAGGAAATGCAAGACTGGCTGAAAAACTGCCACTAAATTGAAAATGAAGTTCATGTGACTGTGGCAGCCAGCAGCACTGAAGCTGCCAGAACATCTCCAGATTTCATTTCATCAGGAGTCATGCATCCCAGATGTTTGCCACATTCTTTAAGTTAGCCTACTTACAATACCTTGGTCCAAAAACTCTTGTCCTATGATACCATTTCACCCAGTTAAAAGTCATGACAACAAGAGTTTTATCAGTATATATATTGTAGAGTTAAAGACTGATTGCTGAATATGACAAGACTATCAGGATAAAGCATTCATGGAAATAAATAAAATGCTTAGTGAATGATTCAACATTAAGCAGAGACTAATACAAGGATATGTAATTTTCCACTAGTTGCTCAGTGTATGACTAATAAATAATGAATGTGATGATACTGAAGATATTTTGGAAGTTGGAGATAGAATGGAAAATCATTTCTAAAGATGGAAAAATGTGATCTGAAGAATAAGTGTCAAAAGAAATTAAACGACTTCATACAAGTGTGTCCTTCTCCCTCCTTGTTTAAAGGAGTTTAAAGAACAAGAGACAACGTAGATGTGACATAGAAGTGGTTGAGGCAAGGATAATCTGCAAAGCTAGAAAGATATGTAAAGGTGTTAGGGAATTAGCTATATTTCTTTTTCATTTTAAATGTCTATTTCTCACTCTTTTTCTGTGCTTTATAATGCTGCTCATCCCAAAAATGAACACATGATGTATGTACAGTGTTTTGGAACTACTCTTGATATGGCCAAGAGTTTTGATTCAATATCTTCCAAACCAGTTTTGACTGAAGTGTAGCTTCAAAGATTAGAACACAAATATCTTAATAATATTTCTACCAGCATAAAAACCTACAACAAGAACAATAATAGTAATAATAGTAATAGTAGTAGTAATAGTAATAATAGTAGTAATAGTAATAACAACAACAACAACAACAACAACAGCCCATGATTTTTCTGGCCTTTTTCTAAGGCCTCATGGGCCAGTAAATTGTTTTTTGGGTTTTTATTATTATTGTTAATAAAGAAACCGGTTAACATTCTATAGATGATCCTCTTAAAGAAAAACAATGGAACTCACCTTGATGGGGAAAAGGCACAATATTTATGCGTAATCAAGATTATTTTTCAAATGTCAGATTTCAGAGTTCCTTATTCCTCTGGATATAATATTTCTGACTGGTTACATAGAACCCATGTGAATTCCCTTCTATCCCAGAATATACTAAAATGCTTAAAAGGAAAGAAACATTTACCAAAAACTTCATCCAGTTCATTGTGAACTTTTCTTTGGATTTCTGGATGCCTTGCAAGTAAGTAAACAGCCCAGCTCAAGGCAGCAGCAGTGGTATCATGACCCTAGTTGGAGAGATTTCACTCTATAAAACTTTATTACATGTTTCTTAGCTTGGCATCTTGTCAATGACTTATGATACTATTACCAACTGCAAACGCTAATAGACATGCTGATTGGGAACTAAGGACGTTGTCACCCTGATACATCTCAATATCGTTAGGCCAAGGAAGCAAAATCAGACACACAATTATCTCCCTGAAATCAGCGGGTATCACAATACTTAGCTTTGGCAGGTGCACAGCAATACTTTTGCTTTTACAGTAAATAGCAATGTTGGAAGGACAACATGAAATCACAATGCAAAAAGCAGTCATGAAAGAAACCTTGATCAGCAGCCAAGTACCAAAATTTAAAGGAGGCAAAAATAGGGCAGAGAGCTTGATTAAAAGGAGCTGTGCAATATATATTTGCCCACTAATGGACAATTAAACATTAAGGTCAATCTCATGAAAGGCTTGCAGTTAGCTGTTACATTTGCTTTCCAAAATGCTCAAAGCACCCAAACTGTCAAACTCTGTCAAACACAGGAACTGCTAAATGCTTCATAAAGTAATAAAACATCCAAAGAAGCAAAAATCTTAAATGAAGCCACTGTTAAATTTAAAACTTTTGGAAGGGTTGAAAGTGAGGTTAAAAAAAAAGGAGAGATCATGCCTAGTCTATTCTCAGCAGAAATTTGGGAGTTTTGCTTGTCTGTTTGTTTCTTGCTGACATGGAAGAAATTATTTTTTGCTGTTTTCATACAAACAAAAAGATAAGGGGACATGGTATACTGACAATGGTTACCAATTGCTATTGGAAGAAATCCAGGAGTGACAAAATAGAAACTTGAGGGAGGGGGGCAAGGACAGAACGCGAGGGCTCGAATTTCCACCTTTAAAATGATCTCTTCTGTCTTTATTATTGTCTTCAAAGCCTTCAAACATCATGAGTGTGCCAGGTGGCTATGATGGAAATAAGTCTCCCTTCTGGAAAACTTCCTTCCTAAGAGAGCCTAGTTAAAAGCCTACTTAAAGCCTTATTCTTCCAGTGGGTTTGTAATCCTGATATTTATTAATCTTAATCACGTAATGTGGATTAAAGAAAATCTTGGTCTCTAAAATGTCAGTTGCCATAAAAGTATGTTTGCCAATACAGCAGAACATAAAATAAACATAGTTAAATGTTAGCATATTACAACTGGTAGCCTAAGAAAGAATAATTTATTATGATTTATAGTCTTGCAGAGGAAAACACTGGCATTCCAAAGAGAAATAATCTGATTCCCAATGGTCTCTTTGCATTGTGTTCTGATCACTCTGTACCGCAAACATAAACGTATCCACTTCCTCTTGTATACCGGTGTAACTCAACTTCTTCCCATCTTCATCTCTGGCATTCAGAAGCATATCGAGGAAAGCTCTCCTCTCTTTGTTCTTTCTTAGGTGGTTGCTGCTGACAGCACCATTTTGATCTTGCTCCTGTTGCTTTATTTTGCACACTTTTTCTTCAATAACCTTAGGGAGTGGTGAGAAAATACCATTTACTATATATATATATTCCAGATATACTATGTGCAACACCATGCAAAAGTACACATGGTCCTAAACTTACCATAAAATGTATGTTGCTAAGTGAAACAGTTGTTAAGTGATTTTGCCCCCTTTTATGAACTTTCTTACCACAGTTGTTAAATGGATCACTGTAGTTGTTAAGTTAGCAACACTCACTGGAATGTTAAGTTAGTAACACTAACTTAACTGCGGTGAATCTAGCTTACCCATTGATTTTGCTTCTCAAAAGTTCACAAAAGACTCTGAGGCACTACAACCATCACAAGAATGAATAAGTTGCCAAGCATCTGAATTTTGATCATGTCACACTGGAGATGCTGCAACAGTTACAAGTCTGAAAAATGGTCTGAAGTCACTTTTCTCAGTGCCAATGTAGCTTTGAACAGTCGCTGAATAAACTGTTCTAAGTGGAGGACTACCTGTAATGAACAGTATCTCTTAAGAGAAGAATTTTCCATTCTGATGGTAAAGAAAATGCAACCACCAGCATGAGGCAGACCTAGTTGGTCATTTCACTGCTATCTAACATGCAGGATCAGGATCAAGCTACAAATCAAACAATCGGTCTTGTGAAATCACTCTGAATAGAACAGAGTGGAAACGGGATCTCAAAGGACAGAATCACTTGTTCCAATCATCAGCATACTGAAAAACTCATTGAAGTTGGTACTGTAAGTTTAAAAAATTTGAAAGGATTGGGGAGAACCTTTAAAGTACTCACCAACCTCAAGATTGTTGTATTCTAGAATAGAATTGAATATATATATATATAGGGTACAGATAAGCAACCATATCATATTAGGGAACAATAAATATAAATCGTAAGGATAAAACCGACAAAGTTACAGCCATACAGTAATTAGTGGAAGGAGATGGGTGATAGGAACGATGAGAAGATTTATAGTAGTGCAGATTAAATAAATAGTTTGACAGTGTTGAGGGAATTTTTTGTTTAGCAATTTAAAAAACCTAGGAAAAACTGTTCTTGTGTCTAGTTGTTCTGGTGTGCAGCGCTGTATAGCTTTGTTTTCAGGGTAGAAGTTGAAATAGTTTATGTCCAGGATGCAAAGGATCTGTAAATATTTTCACAGCCCTCTTTTTGACTTGTGCATTATACAGGTCCTCTGTGAGGTAGGTTGGTAGCAACTGTTTTTTCCTGAAGTTTTAATTATCCTCTAAAGCCTGTGTCTGTCTTGTTGGGTTGCAAAACCAAACCAGACAGTTATAGTGGTGCAGATGACAGACTTAATAATTCCTGCTGCTCGTTGGGCAGTTTGAGCTTTCTGAGTTGGCGGAGAAAGAACATTTTTGTTGTGCTTTTTTAATGACGTTTTTCATGTTAGGTGTCCATTTTAGATCTTGCTAAAGGAAATACATTTTTAAAACCTTTTACTGAAGTAACAGAAAAAAATACTATGAATCAGATGAAATGTTTTAAATACTGATGTGTGTTTCACTAATAAATGTTCACACAAGATATTCCTTCAAACTGTTCTTTCAAGCCAAACTCCCCACTTATTCATTGTTTTCTAAAAGCAAACATGTTGTATTACTGTCCTTTGTAGCTTTTGGGATGTCTCTCAGTTACCTCAGAGAACTGCTGGAGTTGTTATTGGTGGAAAAGAGAGAAAAATCCCAAAGTGACACAAATTAGACTGCTGCCTCTCTCAGGGAGAAGAATCATAAAGACTCCATGGTGCAAAGCTTCTCATCAATATGAAATAATGAGGCCACCTCCCACAGGCCTAATAGTCAGATGAATGTCAAATACGAATCTAAAAGAGGCATGACTGCAAAAGATGGATAGAAATAAGTCCACAAACTGTGACATTGAGAGGCATTCTGGAACTCACTTTATCTGTAAAGCTATGAAGTATCTTCAGGTTCCTGTGATGTTGCCTTCCTTCTCCAAATATATTGTAGAAAAGGTTGGGCCAAAGCCATGGTGATTTCTGTCTATGATGAATTAGGTCGCTCATGCTAGAGTAACAAACAACAAAGTTATAATACTTTTGTAGTTTGCTGGCTATTTCTATGCATTAATTTCTGGTAATGAGACATCTTCAGAAGAGAAACTGTCAAGGGACTTCCGTTTCCGGTATGCCCGCGTTGGACGCTACCAGGGCGAGCGCCTGCCCTGGGCATCCTTATCGACCTCTTGGTGGGCCCTCCGGGGCACAGGCGATCCCCAAGGGACGCTTGCCATAGTGGGTGGCTTGCCAGGGCCCCCCGGGTCGAGCCGGGGGCCAATGCTGGCTTCGCTCGAGGCACTGGAGGAGCAAGCGGCGTGCGGCGGTCTCCCACCGATCGCGCCAACCAGCTGGCCAGCTGGAATGACCTTTTAAGATTTCCCAGCGATGCAGAGCGGAAGCGAAGAGTTTTAACAGCAAAAGGTGTCAGGCAAGGTATTTGAATT
>JANHFP010005258.1:43447-54654 GCA_032468135.1 Calamaria suluensis
CAGGATCTTAATAAATTTATTGCTGCAGTCCAGTATATGTCTGATGCTACTTTAAACTCCACTAAATTTTCTGCAAAAAGCTTGTCATCTACTGTTGGAGCCCGCCGCATGCTGTGGCTTAAACCTTGGCAAGTAGACACTAAACGCAAATATTGTATTGCTACTGCATCATTTAATGGACAGACTCTCTTTGGTGACGCTCTGGACTCTGTCCTAATAGAGAATAAGGACAAGAAAAAGGTCATGCCTTCCAAGGTTCGAAAAGGGGATTCTCATGCCACTGCCACTACATCTACTTCCAGACGGTCTTCCCTCCAGGGTTCTGGTTGGGGTGCAGGTCCTTCTCAGTCCCAAGGTTGGTTTAATAATAGGTATTGTCCCTATTCTGACAAGTCAGGGTTTTACGACAGGTCTTCTTCATATGACAGATCTATTAGGGGTCGCAGTTCTACATCCAAACGGCCCTTTCGTGGGGGAGGAAGTCGTCCCTTCAGACGCCAACGCTAGATCCAATATTGAGTCCCCCATTGGCGGGAGGCTGGCCTCTTTGCTGATCAGTGGGATTCCATCACTTCTGATGTTTGGATCCGCGAGACTGTACGATTCGGTCTATCAATTGAATTCTTCTCCAAGCCTTGAGATTTCTTCATTTCCACCCCTGTTCCTTCGTCTCGGGAGAAACGCTCTCTTCTTCATTCTGCCTTTTCTCACCTTCTGACTATTTGTGCCATTGAACCTGTTCCCCTGGATCAGGTTGGACGGGATTTTTATTCTCTCCTTTTTCTAGTTCCCAAATCTTCCGGGACTTGGAGACCCATTCTTGATCTCAAACGTTTGAACCAGTATGTCACCTATCGCAGGTTCAAAATGCAGTCTCTTAAAATGATTTTGGCTGGCGTCAGGGAGGACAACTTCCTTACTTCCATTGATTTAACTGAGGCGTACCTGCACATTCCAATTTCCCCCCAACATAACCTTCGTTTCTGCTATGCAGGTGTGCACTACCAATATAGTGCTTTACCCTTTGGTCTTTCTTCTGCCCCTCGTACCTTTACCAAGGTATTAGTCGCGGTGGCGGCTTCCCTTAGGATCCGGCCGGTCCGGATTCACTGTTACTTGGATTGTTATCTAATTCCTATTGTTATCTAATTCCCGGGCTTCTGCCTTCCGGGATCTCCAGGTTACTATGGACACCCTTTCTCTCTGTGGTTTTTCTGTTAATATGGCTAAGAGTCACCTTACTCCTTCCCATCACATTCAACACCTGGGGGCTATTATAGATTCACTAGAAGGAAGAGTTTATCTATCTCCAGAACAGATCTCCAATCTCACCTCCTTAATAGCTCAGGTTAGGTCCCAATCTCGAGTCCCGATTGTCATCCTTTCCCAACTCCTTGGGATGATGATTTCGGCCATTGCTATCACACCGTGGGCACACTTGCATGCCAGGGAGCGACAATGGTTCCTTTTACCTTTTCAGAAAGCGGGCCACAGCAATTCCAGAGTCAAGGTTCCTATTCCTGTGAAGGTTCTCAGGTCCCTGAAGTGGTGGTCGTCTCCAGCGCTACACTGTGTTTGCCTGATTCAGGAACCTTATCATCTGGTGGTCACCACGGATGCCAGTCTATTTGGCTGGGGAGCACATCTGGACAATTTGATAGCTCAGGGTTGGTGGTCTCGCTTGGACACTCGCCACAACATCAACTGGTTGGAGTTGAAAGCAGTTTCTCTGGCACTTCGTCGGTTTCACCGTTCCGTGAAAGGCCAACACGTTCTGGTTCTGACCGACAACATGGCCAGAAAGGCCCATATAAACAAGCAAGGCGGGACACAGTCTTGGTCCCTCATGCAGGAATCTCTACAGCTGAGCCTTTGGGCAGAGCGTCACCTGGCGTCTCTGACAGCAGAACAGATTTCAGGCATCAACAACACCCAAGCAGACAGTCTCAGCCAGCAGACCATCGATCAGTCCGAATGGAGACTGCACCCGGACATATTCCAACTCATAGTACAACATTACAGCCTTCCGCAGGTGGACCTATTCACCACGATGGTGAATGCTCAACTCCCTCATTTCTTTGCAAGGTACCCGAACTTCACAGCCGAAGGGGTAGATGCCTTACGCAGCCACTGGCCATCAGGCCTGCTATATGCATTCCCACCAATGCCTCTGATCACCAGGGTGATCCTGAAGATTCTCCTGGAGCAATTAGAGATCCTTCTCATCGCTCCGCACTGGCCCAGGAGGACCTGGTTTGCCAACCTACAGGCATTGTCCATGGCTCCACCTTGGCTTCTTCCGCAGTGGGACACTGCTCTAACTCAAGGTCAGTTGGTTCACCCAGATTATCAGTGGCTACAACTGACCGCTTGGCAATTGAGCGGCGCGCATTAGCCAGTGACAACATATCTTCTGACGCCATTGACATCATGCAGGCGTCTCATCGACCATCCACTGCTCGAATTTATTCTGCTACCTGGTGTACCTTTTGTGACTGGTGTTGCTCTTCATCTGTCGATCCGCTTCAGGCGTCTATTCCCCAGATCTTGGACTTCCTAACATCTGGGTTTCGCAAAGGTCTCAAGCCTAACACATTACGTCGTCAAGTGGCCGCTTTGTCATCGGTGCTGTCCACGGATTCTTCTCCTTCCTTGGCCCATAATCATCATATTCGGCGTTTTCTGCGAGGTGTGTCCAACAAGGTTCCACCAGTGGTTCATAGGTATCCCACATGGGATCTTCCCCTGGTGCTACAGTAACTTACCAAATCTCCTTATGAACCACTTGCTACAGCTAGTCTCCACCTACTTACCTTCAAAGTTGCATTCCTGGTGGCCATTACGTCTTCTCGTCGGATTTCTGAACTTGCTGCCCTTTCTGTACGTGAAGACTTGTGCATATTTCATTCTGACCGGGTGGTGCTTTGACTTGACCCAATATTCATTCCCAAGGTGAATATCTCTTATCATCGGTCTCAGGAACATATCCTTCCAAACTTTTGCCCCAATCCATCTCATCCCAGGGAACACCAATGGCACAAGCTGGATGTACACCGCGCTCTCCGTACTTACATTAAACGTACTCAATCTCTGCGGCACACCGAGTCCTTATTCGTTTCCTTTTTACCCACATCTTTGGGTTCCAAGGTGTCTTCTACTACGATAGGGCGATGGCTTCAAAATACTATTGCCAATGCCTACAATCTTCGGTCACTGCCTTCTCCATCAGGAATTACGGCTCACTCCACTCGAAGTGCTTCTACCACCATGGCCTGGGCAGCTCAGGCATCCCTTTCGGATATTTGCAAGGCAGCTACCTGGGCTTCTCCTTCACCTTTCATTCGCCATTATCGTTTGGACAAATTCTCCTCATCTGATGCCGCCTTTGGTCATCGTGTTCTTCAACAAGTGCACCTGACTTAGGTCATTCCGGACCCTCCTGGGGCCCTCCCGTAACCGGACATCGCTTTGGTATGTCCCATCCTGAAGAATGTATCGGGGGAGAAGGAGAAGGAGCGTTGGTCTTACCTGATACACCTCTTCTCTTCTCCCGAGACATTCTTCACTCCCTCCCTTTCTTTTGTTGGAGGGTCCTCCATGGACTTAAAAGACTTATTTCCTTTTATTTCTTACTGAGGTCTATTGGTGTTTTTTTGCCTTTGACTGTTTGCTTTATTTTACATGAGCTCAGCACACAAGAGCCAATCTATCTATCAGTGTCTTCACCAAAAGCTTGGTTCCTTAGCAACAGAGGCGGGACTTTAAAGTTTTTTGATTGGCTCAGTTCTATGTCTGATCTGACTGAACAACCCATCCTGAAGAATGTCTCGGGAGAAGAGAAGAGGCGTATCAGGTAAGACCAACACTCCTTTTAAGTGTAATTTTTTGCTAAGTGTAAGTATTGCACCAAGAGTTCTGGGAAAGACTGTGTAAGCTGCATGTGATCCACTCTGGATCATGTGACTAGGAAGGACTTAGAATAGATAAATCACTAACATTCTGAGCCACTGAACAATATAGGGATCCACTGGTGATTTTTCTCCCTTCTAGCCCCCTCCCTGATCTTTTTCTTTTGCTAACATCTCGCTACGTACTTTGTTCCAGACTGTTCCATTTGCAGTTTTCTTAAATTGTGGGGTGTTTGATGCTCTCTGAGTTTGGTTGATTTCTTGCAGACATTTCATTACCACATTAGGTAACATCATCAGTACATCATCAATGCCACAGTTCTACCCTGCGCTAAAACATTCTCTTCCATCAATTTATTAAACTCATTGACAGAATTTCAGCCTCCTTTCTTTCAAACATTCTTTTGTATTAGAAAGAATAAAAATCCAATATACAGTATCTGTCAGCTGCAGGACTAGCATTTTAGGATCAATTCCAATAAGCAACAGTGAAGTATAGGGAGAACATGGGAAAGTACAGTGCTAAGAATATTTTAAATGTAGGATAGAACAATTACTGCTTGAGAATTATAGTAATTACCTGCTGGCTGACAATGAGGAGATGACAGGCCATTATATATTTCTGTTCTTTGTGACAGATTATATAGAAATCAGCGAAAATGAGAGTAATCAAGCAAAATGCCAATGTAATAATATTTTTGATGCAATTCTGGCTGTCTACTATTAATTTAAGTGGGTGACACCGTTTGCAAGGTTCGATTTATAATTAAAAGCTTTGTTAAAATTTGGTAACATTTAAATCTAAGCAGTCGGAAGTCAGCTGTTTCATAGAGAACAATGCTTAACTTTTAGAGATTGGTAAAATAGAACTAGGAGGAGGAAGTATGATTGTTTTTATTTTTAAGTGAACTTTCTGTTACAAACACTTTCCTGGAAATATTGCTCAGAATCCTGCAATAATGGTAGAAAATCATAGTTTAATGAGTTATGTTGTTATATTTATGCCCTTCTGAAAATTTTGTGTTGCCAGATTATCACACCCTAAAGAGACTGTGATGAATTTGATATTGTTGAATGATATTGTTCTTATCCTCTTATTTTTGCCAAAGAAGAAACATCTGGCCTTACTGTTATTTCAATTAAGGATGCCCAATAGAAGCCACAATTATATCATGTCCAGCATTATGCCTATGTCCATGTAGAATAGAATAGAATTTTATTGGCCAAGTGTGATTGGATACACAAGGAATTTGTCTTGGTGCATATACTCTCAGTGTATATAAAGGAAAAGATATGTTCATCAAGAATCATAAGGTCCTCATGTAATCATGACTGACACAAAATACATGTTTTGAATAATAGTATAATGCAGGGGTGAAATCCAGCAGGTTCTGACAGGTTCTGGAGAGCCGGTAGCGAAAATTTTGAGCAATTCAGAGAACCAGTAGCAGAAACTTTGAGTAGTTTGGAGAAGCAGCAAATACCATCTCTGGCTGGCCCCTGAGAATAGAGATTTTGCAATATACATCCCCCAGAAGTGGGGAGTAAATTGGGGGTTTTGCAGTGTCTTTGCTCTGCCATGCCCACCAAGCCACACCATGTCCACCAAGCTATGCCCACAGAACCTGTAGTAAAAACGTTCTGATTTCACCATTGGTATAATGATACCTTTGATGTCAGTTTCCTTTCTCACTCTCATGAATCATGTAGTATTATTCACAGTTCAAGTTAGCAAAGCAGCTGTCCAGCATGGTATGTACAGTATCAATATTTCAGCAATGGCTAGACAGAAACTGAGTGTCTTTATAAGTGTTTTTGTTTCACTCTTGGAATTTGTGAAAGGAATATCCAGAATATATTTTCATTTAGAGGTATTCAGCACGTTTTCAGGTATTCAGACCTAAGTTGGTGATTCTGGGCAACTGTCAAGTGATATACATTTTCATGTCATGAAGGATGGGGAAAATAGGTGAAAATAATAGACTGAAATAATACTAGATCACCACATTTTTCATGCAAACATAAATGTCTTGTGAAAAATTAACATTAACAGTACATATAAAATGATGGAATTGTGACAGGAAAGCTTGTAACAATTTCAAAAAGTATGGAGATCTAGGAAGGTTTGCTGACCTTACTTGATAAGGGCATTTTAAATTTGACAGATGCTATATCAGAAAGGACTATGAACACCACTTTGCTACTCTTGCACTAAAACATTATTTGACATACTTATGGTCAATTAGACATTGGATGAAATATGGAAAATGTATAGAAATGCAAACTTAAGAGGAGTCACTCTTTGATAGGTCAACTTTGCTGAATAAATGAACTTCGGAAGCAAAGTGATTGAGAAAAAGGGCTGAATATTAATCTAAGGACCAACTCAGTTTCCAGATAATTCTACTTTAAAGTAGAAACTAATAATTAATGAACTAGAAGTTGAGGATAATGAAAATGACCAATAGCCTTTGGGAAAAATTGCACTGCTGCTAAAATGATGAAATGGGTATATGAAATGGATATGTTTGTGTCCTCATGCCCGATTCAAATTTTACATACATCAAGCTGTATATTGCTCTGTGTCCAGCCAAGCAGGTTTGAGTCACAGGTACTTTTGGATTCGGAAGCAATGACAACATAAGAACATATGGATTTATTCCAAACCAGTATAACAACATAACATTAACCATAAACATAACATCATGACATAAAATAGTAATCAGATAATATTCAAAAATATTCAAGAACAAAAGGAAATCAAAAAAACTTCTTCTGCCAGTCAGAGAACCCAAAAAAATTGATTGACGGTGGGCCTCTTCAAGAGCTGTTGGTTATGCAGCACCTGTCTCAGTCAGCTCTGCATGGAATTTCCATCTCACAGGGATTTCCAGCCAGTTTATATAGATTCTAAAGCATAATTCTCAAAAGCAATGTCTTGCTTGATTTTGCCAATCCAAAGAGATACACCTATCTTGTCTCATTCCTGGAATTCATCACCCATTCCTGCCAAGGATAAGACCATCCCAAGATTGAGCAATGTTGCAGATGATTGTGGAAATTTGCACATACTTCCCATGCCAAAGAGAGGACAGAACAAAGTATCAGCCTTTTTGTGGTTAAAATAAATGCTTACTTAATTGTCTATTACATACTGAAACATTACGTGACTCAGTATTACACAGCACTTCAGAACCAGGTGATAGTTACTTGTTTTGGGGAGGGTGATTCTGCTGTAACATCAACCGATTGTTAAGGGACTCATTGTAAGTTAGAACTTTATGTTCCAACAGCCCCAAAGTCACCTGAGCACATTTTGGGTGCTTAGCAAACAGTTTTTTGCAATTCCCTGCAGTCACATGACTGCAATTCACATCTTCCTTTGCAGGCTGCGCTGTCAATCATCCAGGATGGGTTCTGCTCGCTGAACCAATCAGGACCTGGCATGCACAGATTTGTTCCTCCCTTTCCGGTCCCGCTTTTTCATGCTCGGTCTGACTATGTTGGACCATTTTTACTGAGCTCCAAGGCAGCAATCTTTAAAGCAATTGAAAGCGAAGTTTAGTTTGCAGTTTTCTCTTCTTGTGAAGATGGAAGGCTAGATTACTTCGCGCCAAGCGCCGGGCGGCTTCAAAAATCGCGCGGCTCCTTCATTCCTTCGGTGAGGCTCGTGGTGGGCACGTGGGAGCACGCACACCTCCAGGAGTCTGCTGTGGTCGCCAGTCTGCAAGGACCTAACCGGCCTCTTCTTGGCTGCATTGGGACTGGAGAAGCCTTCTTCTGATCAAGTTTGGACTTTGTTGGACATTACATCGCCTCCAAGCCAGTTAGTCCCAAAAGTCACTCTTTGGAGGGCTTTGTTTTGGGCAGGCTTCTCCCTACCAGGCATTCAGTGCTGGCAGACTTCGTGGTTTCTGGTGGTAAGGCCTCGCCTGAGGACAACTTTTATCTTGGCCTTTGGAAGGGGGTTTCTTGGCCTATTTAAGGGATTTATTTAAATATTTAATTTCCCTCCTAGATCCCGGGTGGCCATTTTGAGGCTTGGGATATGGGTGACAAAATGACCTCCGCACCTCATGGCACCAAGCGAGGCCTGGCTTCTACTGGACAACCCCCCTCAAAAAAGGCTAAATCTAAACAGACTAAGGCAGAGGCTAAGCAGAATAGGGCACTGGAGAGGATTTTTGCCAAAGCCCAAAAGTCTTCTCTGGCTTTAGATTCAGCAGGTCCTTCCACTGACCCTAGGCCTCAATCCCCCTTAGGGATGGGTACTCCGGCTACGCTTCCTCCTAATTGGTCACCAGAAGGGTCTTTGGCTCCTCAGCCTGACCCCATGGCTCAGGATTTATTTTCTGACCAGGCTCATTCAACTATCAAGGGACAATCGGTCCTTCCTGGGCCTTTAGCTCCCTTGCCAGTGGCAGCCTCTGCTTCAGCTCATTTACCATCGGCTCCTGTGGCCCAGGATCCTCCTGACTTGGTTTCCCTTATTGAAAGGACAGTCACTTCTATGCTGGCTAGAGAAGCACATAGTGGACGTACTGCCTCCTGGGTTTCCAAATTGTCATTAGCCAACATTACTAATCCTGCTGTCTCTTCTGCTGATAGTGCTTCAGAGGATTCCCTGGAGGAAGGTGAGATACCAAACCCAGATGCTTTATCAGAGGATGAAGGGTTGGCACCTGAACCTCCTGCCTTCGTGGGGCTCTTCAACCCCCAGCATTTCAGATCTCTGCTACACAAAGCTAAGCAGGTAACGGGGTTGGGCCTCCCTCCTAAGGCCTCTGCCACAGCTTCAACAAACATACCTCCGGCTTCCTCCTCAGAGGAAGTTACAGAGGAGGCTGCCCCTCTTTTTGGAGAACCTTCTAGCAAGCCAGCTGAGGTTCCTTTGCCCTCATTCTTTAAGAACGTTTTAATGAGGCAGTGGACCACTCCTTCTTCTGCCCCTGCTCCCACCACTCTAGACAAACGTCTATACAATCTCACAAGCCAGGCTTCCACCCTTCTGCAACCTCATACGGTGGATTCACCAGTGGCTGCACTGATTTCTCCTGCTGCGGAGACAGGGAATCCTGAGGACTATTTACGTCCTGAGGAAAAATGTTCAGAACAATCTTTGATAAAAGCCCATCATTCAGCAGCTTGGGCAATCAGGGCGGCCTCTTCGGCCTCATTCTTTAACAGGGCAGCCCTTCTCTGGCTAAAGCATTTACAAAAGAGACTACCTTCCACTGATGCTAGATCTCGCCAAGATCTTTCAAAAATCATTACATCACTGGAATTCTCTACGAATGCCACTTTAAATTCTGCAAGATTTGCGGCTAAGGCAATAGGCTCCACCTGTATAACCAGGCGCCTCTTATGGCTTCGTAACTGGCAAGCTGATGCCAGGAACAAATGGAAGCTTGCCTCTTCCCCAGTTTCAGGGGATAAACTTTTTGGGTCCCTTTTAGACCCTCATTTGAAGGAGAATAGGGATAAAAAGAAGTATTTGGCCAGTTCAATTAGGAAGGGATCTAGACAATCTTCCTCTTCTTCTTCCCAGGCTGTGGTTCCTCAGCCTTCACGTTCCTTTCGCTCTAAGGATTACCAGCCGGCTCGCCAACATACCTTCTCTTTGGGTCAGGCATCTCAGGATGCCACCCAGACCCGTCAATTCCAAAGCAAACGGCCCTTTTGAGGAGAAAGGGCGGGACAGATCTAATCGCCCCTGCTGACTCACAACTTTCAGCTCCCATTGGTGGGCGTCTGGCTCTTTTTGCCAATCAGTGGGACGCTTCTTCCTCAGACACTTGGGTCTGCAGAACAATCCGTTGGGGGCTCTCTCTGGAATTCGAGAGGCTCCCTCCCAACCGGTTTCTCCGATGCCCCCTCTCAAGGGACCCTATCTGTCGATTCCTCGTGGAGGAGGCTATACAACACCTCCTCTCTATCCGAGCCATCCAACCTGTTCCCTTCCTTCAAAGATATGGGGTTTTACTCCCGTCTTTTTGTAGCTCCCAAACCATCAGGGAAATGGAGAGCCATTCTGGATCTCAAATCATTGAACAAGCAGATAATTTACCGCAAATTCAAAATGCACTCCCTTCAATCAATCCTGGAGAGCATCAGGCAGGAGGATCTTCTTTCATCGATAGATTTGACAGAAGCATACCTTCATGTTCCAATTCACAGGGAACATCAACAATATCTATGCTTCTGCCATTCCAACCTGCATATCCAATACAGGGCTCTCCCCTTCGGGCTCTCCCCTCGGGTCTTTACAAAACTCCTGGCAGCCTTGACTGCCCTACTCTGCTCTTTCCCAATACGCATCCAGGCTTACCTGGATGATCTCTTAGTCCTGTCCTCCTCATGGACCTCAGCTCTCGAGGACTTGACTCTCACCCTCCAGGTCCTTCAGGCCCATGGGTTCTCAGTGAACAGGGAAAAGAGCCACCTATCTCCAGTCTCCCGGCTTCAGCATCTAATGGCTATAATAGATACCTTCCTCTGCTAGGTCTTTCTATCACCAGACCATCTATTCAGTCTTCAATTCATGGTTTGGGAAGTGAGGAACTAGAAGGTGGCCTCATTTCTTCTCTTCTCCCAACTTCTTGGCAGGATGGTCTCATGCATCAGGATAGTTCCCTGGGCCAGGTTGCATTGCAGATATCTATTAATGGGTCCTTCTCCCATTTCAACAGGCGAAACTCTGCCTTCCCTCTACTCTCATTCCGATCTCTCAAGATCTGCATTGATCTCTCAAATGGTGGCTGTCTCCAGCTCTTCTCACAGGTCGGAATTTCCAGGATCCATCTTGGCTCGTCTTAACGACGGACGCCAGCCTCACGGGTTGGGGGCCCCACCTGGAGGGAGCTGTAGCTCAGGGTCAGTGGTCCCCCTCAGATCTGACCTACCAAATAAATTGGCTGGAACTTCGGGCAATTCAACTGGCTCTTCTGGCATTCAAACCTATAGTCCAGAACAGGGACGTCCTGGTTCTGACTGACAACACAACGGCCAAGGCCAACGTCAACAGGCTGGGAGGGACACGGTCTCTACATTCTCATGAAAGCGGCATATCAGTTAGGCTCTTGGGCAGAGAAGAATCTACGATTGCTGCAAGCCGATCACATTTCAGGGGTGTCCAACACCCAGGCCAATTGGCTCAGCAGGGCAAAGCTAGATCAGACAGAATGGGCTCTCCATCCATCCATCTTCTCCAAGATAGTAGTTCGGTTCAGGCTTCCCATTGTAGATCTCTTTGCTACTCCCCGAAACACTCAACTTCCACACTTCTTCTCCCGGTATCCT
>JANHFP010005259.1:27125-40852 GCA_032468135.1 Calamaria suluensis
CCATCTTCCATTTTTGAAACAAGCATGACAGGGAAAACCTACAACATCTACAATGCCGTTTATGCTGTGGCCCACGCGTTGCATGCAATGCATGGATCAGGAGTAAGACCAACCATGATGAGTTTTGGCGGGAGTATCACAAATGTCCAGCCATGGCAGGTAATCTCAGAGTTACATTACACAGATGCTTAGAGAGGAAGCTCCACATGTGTACTTCTTGAATTAATTATCTTCCTAGCATCATATTAATGTCAGGGTTCCAAGTAATACCTCCAATGAAAGAAGACTCCAACGCTAGATGTTCCTCCAAGGTCCATTTTATTAGAGATGTCATATTGGCACATCTGGGAAAACCCGAATCTGAAAGCTTCCAGGTCCCCCTCCCTGAAAGAAAGTCCAAGTCCCTGCCCAGCACCAACTTGTCCATCACATGGCCCAATCAAAGCAGCATCTCATCTGAATATGCCTCCCAGTTCCAGCCCTCCAGGTTCAGGGCAAGATGTCCTTGACTCTCTGAGAAAGGAATGTTATTTTGACTATATATCACCCTGCTCCATACAACTCCCCTCCCAGTTTCCCAAAGTAGTAAATGTGGGAGGCCTGAAGGCTGCTCCCCCCACCAGAAGATTGTGTCCTGCAAAGAGAGTAACACGGGGGATTAGTTCAACAGACTTTTCACCCTTCCCCCATTCCCCCCCGGAACTTTGGTTTATCAGGTTAATTATCATGGAATTGTTTTACTAGCCTGTCTGCTTTCACATCCCAGCTTCTAACCCAAGGAGTTTCAGACATAAGGTACCCCTTCCAACATACTAACATCCAACATTGCAACTGACCCCTATACAATCTGGAGTCTATAATCTTTTTTGCTTCATAGTGGGTTTCCCCTTGCACCTCCATAGTCTTGCAGGGTGTTCAAGATTGCAGTCTTAATCTGGACCTAATGACTGCCTTCAGCAGACTGCAGTGAAAAACGGGATGCACTTTATCTAGAATGCGGGGGAGCTTAAGTTGAACTGTCACTGAGTTAATTACTTTCACTATTACGAAGGGACCAAAAAATGTAGGTCCCAGCTTCTTAGGTAAAGGTAAAGGTTGCACACATGTGCAAGTAATTTCTGGCTCTAGGGGGCAGTGCTCATCTCCATTTCAAAGCTGAAGAGCCAGCGCTGTATGAAGACATCTCTGTGGTCATGTGGCTGCCATAACTAAATGCCAAAGGTGCATGGAATGCTGTTAACTTCCCACCAAAGTTGGTCCCTATTTTTTTACATGTTTTGAAACTTTTAGGTCGGCAGAAGCTGGAAGAAGTAATGGGAGCTCACCCCGTTACGCAGCACCAGGGATTCGAACCACTGAAATACCGACCTTTCGATCAACAAACTCAGCTGTCTTACCCGCTGAGCCACTGTGTCCCAGCTGCTTACTAGGCAGCTTTAGTCTTAGGTATTTGGCTGATAGATAAACCAGATCTCCCACATGGAAGAGAGGTTAAAGAGATCGGTGTTTATCCACTTCTCCAATGCTTTTTTAGTCTTCTCCCAGCCCTTCCTCAGCGACTCCATCCACTCAGTCAGGGCCATGGAGGAGGGAGGCATCTTAGGGCAGTTAGGGCATTGGGACAAATTCCAGGCCGCAGGTGAAGGGGCTAATCCAGTGCTGCTGTGCACAGCATTGTTGTGAGCCTCTTCCACAAATGACGGCAGGTCCTCCCAGTTCTCTTGTTGACTCCCCAGATTCTTAGAGAGGAAGTTTTCCATGTGTATTTTTTTGAATTAATGATTTGTAATTGTAACGTGGTTGAATTTGCATTTGTAATTGTGGTGTGTTTGCTTCCGTATGCATATTGTTGAGTATTCACTTCTCTGTCAGGAGAACTAAGCACAGAGAAATGTGAGTGTGCGACTGTACTAGAGACAGAATCAGGAAATACCACAGTGGGAAAATAATTACTATCTATATTTACACAAACTATATATATATATATCTGGGATTTGAACCCGGGCCGTCTGCATCAAAGGCAGTTATATTAACCTCTAGGCCATAGGCTCTTCTCCCCACCAGCAGTTTCCACCAAGCACTGTTACATACATACGCATGTACGCACGCACGCACACACACACACACACATACACACACATATATATATATTATGTGTGTAGAGATATATATATATTTGGCACAAAGAACTTCAGTACACTTTGGAAGAAATTCACTGCATAAGAACAGTTTCTTAATACCAAACATAACATTATTTACAGCAAACACCAAACATACAAGTAAAAACAAACAAACATAAAAACCCTCATTGACACATTCTTAATCAAAATGTTTAACCAGGTCATTTTTTTCCTCACATATATCATATATGCTAAATGATTTTGAAATAAATACTTTTTCTGTCAATTCCTTTTGCAAATTTAAATTGTTTTATATATAAGGAATTTTTTTTTCATTTATTCTTCCTACCTTGATTTTAAGATATTTTTGAAACAAAATTCCATTGAAGTGTGAATTGTAATTGAAATATGCAGTATAAAAAAAAAGCTGAATGTATGGGAAAACAGTTACCAGTGTGGATTATGAAATACTATTTCTTTGGGTGATATGATAGAGAAAAATGGGAAATAAAAAAGAGAATGAATGTGAAATAAAAAGGAGCTTTATTTTTAAAATTACATGAAACATTTTATTTTTCTCTGTAAGGATGCAACTTACCTTACTTTTCCAAAATTTCTAAGGAAATAGAGGGAAAGCTGAGCTCAATATATCTGAGAATTTAGAAACAGAGAAATGGGAAGCCTTGTAATCAAATATAAATTATGTTAAGCATGTGAAACCATTAACCCTTCTCAACTGAGTTGTAAAACTCAACCCAGGTTAAAGCTACTGTTTTTCAGGGAATGGCAAAAGTGTCCATCCCATAGTAATTCCTTTACCAACTTATTAATTAGTCAAAATGTAATGAAAATGAGATTAAGGGATGGAAAATAATCTTTTGAAAAATATTGTTTATACTAGAAAATATATGAAATATTATGAAAAACGCCTTAATGGTGTACACAAGATTCAGAAAGTAGAATTCTACTTTCAAAAATTTGTTCAGCCATGCTTCCATATATTTCATTGGCAAAAGGGAGCTTTTGCAAAATTATTAAGCAAAGCTTTTTGATATTTTTAAAATCTGCTCTGAATAAATTACATGCAAAGATTTTTTGTTTTCTTTTTCTAGAAAAAAGAAAATATACAACAAACCTTCCATGGAAGAGTATGCAGTTATTGATACACACCACTATAATAGATTATTTTGCTCCTTCAGTACTATCAGAACACAAATCACCTAAACTAGCTGCACTATTCTTATAAAAGTACAGAGAACAGCAATGTATTTACATAATCTCAATGAAGAAAAAAGCTCACACTTAATCATAGCTGAATGCATAATAGGCTTTGTTCTTAGAATGTTAAGAAATCTCCATTAAACAATAAGGAGGTTTTTTTGGAGGGAGGAGACATCTTTGCATATTTACAACTTTAACATATATTACAAAGCTTGAATACATAAATTAAGTATAGTGCAAGACCTTTGAAATGTTATTTCTACCCTGTTTCCCCCAAATAAGACATCCCATGATAATAAATCCAATCAGGCTTTTGAGTGCATGGCAATAAGGCCAAGCACTTACTTCAGGGTTCAAAAAAAAGTAAGACAGGGTCTTATTTTCGGGAAAACATGGTATTAACAGATTTGAATATACATATTACTAAAAAAAATAATTTTCTTTAAGGAACACCCAAAAATAAAATCCATACATTCTCAAGTTTAAGCTTAAAAAGGATATCCTTACCTGAAACATCTAGTAGTACAAATAGCAATTCTCTAGTGTATCTAATTTACTACTAAATGTTTTTTGTTAGACATCTATGAATCAAAATAGTTATAAGTAGTCTTATAAATTGTGCAAATTACTAGCAAAGTAAGAAGTATTATTCTGTAAATTACATACAAGCCAAATAAAAACTATTTGCCACATTCAAACAGCACTATTTGAGTCTGGAATTCTTTTTCTGGAAAATGCAGCTATGCAGCCAAAATATTGGGAACATACACTGGAGTGATTGTGTACTAAATTACAAAAGACACCCTATGAATTAAACAAAACATAATTGATTGCCTGAGTCACCCTGTCATAGTCTGCACTGTTTTCTAGGTATTAGCCATGAATTTTATATATTATTATAATGCCTATTTTCTATACAGCAAACTAGACACCAACAATCACCACTGAAAATTTTGGATTATGTAATGGAGTATATACTGTGTTCAAAACTTTGAAATATAACAAAAAATATATATACATAAATTTATCAGATTACATTTTTATTCATCTGTGTTATATATTACTAATAAGTATCACCAACTACAGTATATACTGTCCAGATAATTTTTATGGAGTTGATTCAATAATATATTGTATATATTTGAGAATTAAAATGTATTGTTCTGACACTATTGTCTTCATTCTTCTTTCACTGACCAACTCCATAGTGAATGAAAAATAATTTCCAAATAATTTCCTGAGTATTTCTTATAAGCAAATAAATATTAGCTTGCTTTAGAAGTTCATTTTAAAAATTCCTAAGATTTGATAAGAAATTAGAAAATATCATACACACTGGGTGAGTGAAACATGTTCACAGAACTATTCTTATAAGTGATATGGGGGATTAAATTTCATTAGAAATGATTTTCCCTTAAATATCAATATTAACTTTTTATAAAACCTTAGAAGCAAAATTGAAGTGCAACAGTCTCTCTTACACTTCTATATTGTATCTTACTTTCTGTTTAATACTATTCCAAAGAAGGTGCAGAGACCATGTTAAGTTAAAACCTTACACCATGATTTACAGTGCTGTGTCATGTCAACTTTGGTTTGCCACTGGCATCTCTTGCTGTGGTTCTTTGGTCTTCACCCTATGTGAAGAGCATCTGCTTTACTTTCTTGGTATGAGTTGGTTTTCCTGGGTGGAAGATTGCAAGCACACTAGATGTCTACCTCCATTATACAAACGCTTACTGATACGAATGGGAAAACTATATATACATTTAGGGGAAGCAACACTATTGTTCATATTTCATGTATTTAGCTTTTAATTTATTACCCCAATCAAAATGTCTACAGCAAATCTTAAAACTATTGTTTTACTTGTGGCATTATAATGGGATGTATTCAGTGTTGTTGTTCAACTGACGGAAGGTTCTTTGAGTTTAAAAGCTTTTATTAGCAGAAAAGGGAGGAAGGGTGGGGACAAAAGCCACAAGAAGCAACATAGCACACTTGATTCCTTTTATTGGATCATGAACCTCTCATCAGCAGAAGATCAGCAGTGGATATAGCCCATATCACTGCATCTAGGATGGGAGTAAAATCATATTGTTATATTTCAATACATATTTAGTTCCTATTTATTGTTAAGTATAATACTGCACTTAATATCACAAATGTATAAAAATATGGCAGATAGTGTCATAACGATACTTTAAGTGAATATCTTAAAAAAACAATTATTTATTATATAAATATATATAGTCACACACACACACACAGACACACACACATATTTATAATAAAATATTCCTGATGTAATAAATGTTAATTTTTGTAGAAACTATTATAGCTGTTTTCACTTCATCACAATGTTCCATACAGCTCCAAATAATGTTATAACATAAAATGTGATATAACAATAAGGTATTAGATAATAAATATTACAAATCTTATCAAATATGGAAGTTTAAAAAACAAATAAACTAAAACTTTAAACCGTACTAAGGATGCAAGTATATCACATAAACCCTAGGGCTTCTTTAAATCTAGGCAGCAATATTTTTTAAAAGGGCATACATCTATTTTTTTTTAATTCCCCAAAGTGCCGAAATAATTTTCAGACAAATGTGCATATTAAGCTGGAATGTAAGCTGAGAGAAAAGGGCAAATAGTTTGTTCTCCCTGAATTGCACATTCTTTTGCTATTATAATGTGTGAATGGCAATTTATAAAGTTCATTTCACTATACAATCCCTATTGATGTGGTAGCAGTAGCTACACATACTCCATATTGCACACTCTTTTGTAAAGCTGCAAATACAATCATTACTCCAATCACAGGCATCACCATATCCCTCAGTCAACCACTGTAATATCACTTTCTTGGATACAATTACAAAGCTGTCTCCTTTAAATCATTCAGATTTGGCATTCGAGATCGGTTTGTTCGATTATACGTATGCCCATTTTGCCCACTTTTCGAAGCCATCTGATCAGAGTATGATGATGTCTCACTGGCACTTCTGTTCCCTGGGGAAACATGCCAGCTTGATTCCATCTGGCTTGTGATCTGGAGAGCTGCTCTGCCTTTTGATTGAGATTCTTGGCGTGGGTTGTTGCTGCTGGTAGTGGAAGCTTGACTCATAGGATGAATTCGAACTTCAGAAAAAGAGGTTTTAGCTGGCTGATTTGGTAAAGGCTGGAAACGGGCTTCAGAAGGAATTGAATGGTTTGAGGAGGAGGAGGAAGAAAGATGCAACAGCTTCCGTAAAGATTTTAGAGGCTGACTCTGAAAGACAGAAAGTAGAAAATGATTGGTGTCTCTTATTTATTTCTCTCCATTTTCTTTATTTCGGTTAAGCACTAAAGTATTTTGCATATTGACATTGCACACTAAACTGTCAATTATTCAATAATTTGCATTGTGATCTTTAAGCGATCATGGACAATTGGAGTTCTTGGAATTCACTAAAAGGTAGGGAAAGTAGAGAAACTGTCAGACCCCATAGATCCTATAGGGATGCTGCCATTCTAGTAAGGAGGGGCCCTGGGTGCATTATTTAGTTTATACCCTTTATCCTGATGCCTATGTATGCTGTACTTTGATTTACCTTCTTGGGAATCTAAAGGGGAGGGCCATCTAAAGGGCCATCATCAATGAGCTTTGGGACAGCATTAATTGGTCTGTTGTGTGGATGTTTGGGTGGTTTAGGGGCAGGGAATTCGTGGTGGGTGAGGGTGTGTTTGTGGATTGTTATGTGTGTTGGACCTGGTCTTTGGGCGTTAAGTGAGTTTTGTTGCATGTTATATACTGTATATGTACAATGACAATAAAGTTATATTAGGGACAACGTGGCCCTGCAAGCCATGTCCGAGCAAAGTGGCAATCATTGAGAGGAAGAATGCTGGGATGAAACCTCTACCACCACCCAGTCAGACGCAATCTCTGTATGCCCCATTGAAGACATCAAGGCTGTTTTGGAGGACCCCACAAAGCCGAGATGGTCAATTGGAGTTGGGAAGAAAGACACCTGGGACAGAAGAACCAAAGACGTTACCCTTACTCAAGGTGGCCGACAGCCAGGCTGGAAACTTGAGCTGGAAGCCCTGTGGGACCAGGAGGAACTGGGTGAAGAGCTGGCTGGGGACAATTGACTGAAAAGACATGGCATGCATTTGGTGATGGAGGCTTTTAAGAACCTAAGAGCCCGGGGAGAGCTAGACTGTTATGAGAAAGGAGGCAAGGCAGCAGCAACAGCCGAAGGAGCCAGAGCTGCCACCCCAGATCCAACAGCTGCAGATCTGGGAGCGGCAGCCATCCCAGAAAATCTGACCCATGCAGTGGCAGCTCCTGTGAATGTCCCAGGCCAGCCAAGAGTACCGTAGCAGGAAAGGACCCTCCCCCAGTGATGGCGACCCACAGCAGTTAGGTTTTTTTCTGTTGCATGTCCTCACGTACATGCAGGAATATGGGTGGGATTTCCAAGCCCAGGGCATCCGAGTTGTCATCCTGGCCCTGGAAGGGGAGGCAGCCTGGTGGATGGTGATGCTCCACAATGCCCCAGAGCTGCAGAACGTAGACTGTTTTATGATGGCTCTCCACTGCCATTTCGAGGACCCCCTGACAGATTGAAAAGCTTGCGACCATATCAGAACTGTGAAGCAGTTTCCAAAATTTATAATTATTTATTATATTTGAGAATGGAAAGTGAAGTGGTAAAAGAAAATATGATTAGTTGATTGAAAATTTTGGGATATAATATTGATTTAAATCATTGGAATAGGCTATGGGATATCAACTACAGATTTACAATGTCAGCTGCTTATAAAGAGAATTTGTACAAAATGTTTTATAGGTGACATTTGCCACCAGTGATATTGGCCCAAATGTTCCAAAACAGGTCACCAAAATGTTAGAGATGTGGGTACAAATGAGGAACATACTGGCACATGTGGTGGACCTGTCTGAAAATTGAACATCTATGGAACCAGATGCAAAAGTGGATGGCAGAAATAACAGGGCAATTTTTTTTGAAAAAAATGGAAACATTTCTGCTTGGGATTCCTGAGGGCAAAATGGATAAAGAAACTAAATATATCATTTTACACATATTGACTACAATTAGGATAACTATAGCACAAAATTGGAAAAACCCAGAAATACCTACCAAATTAGCAATCACACAAAAATATATGAATGTGCAGAGATGAATAGACTGTCCATATAGTTGAAAAACAAGGAGAAAACTCTTTACTATCAAGCATGGCATAAGTGGTACGATTGGGTGGAAACCAAGTATAATATTTAAAATACAAAATAAGATAGAGTGGAAAGAAAAGAAAATGAAATTTGGAAGGTGAAACCTTTAAGACCAAAGTGATAAATACTGATAGTTAACTTGTTAACATAATAGAGATAAGTAGTTGTATATTTTTAATAGGTTTTATATGTTTGTTTGCTTTTTTATGTTATTTTTGTTGTTGGTGTATTTTAAATGTATATTATTTGTAAAATGTTTTTTATATGTTAATACTTAATAAAATATGTTTTTAAAGAAGAAGAAAATGAATATGAATAAAAGACTATAGAGAAATAAATTAGATAAGGTATAAGTATATGAGAGAGAAGACAACAAAGAAATAGAAACCCAGAAGACACTTGTGTAAATGGAAAAGGGGAAAGGGGGAGAAGAAAGAAAATGTTATTACATAAATGTATATTTATGATGATTTGTGTGAATTTAGTAATATGAAAAAGTAATTGAAAAGAAAGTAAAAATTGGGATTGCTCGAATACCACTTTGGAAAATACTAATTTGAAAATGAATACAATAATAGAGAGCGAATGGAGAGGTATAGAGGAGAGGAGAGAAGGTGGAGAGAGAGGGAAAGAAGAAAGGGAGAAGGAGAGGAAGAAAGAAAGGAAGGGGAAATAAGAGTAGGAGAGAAGGCTAGAAGGGAGGAAAAAAGGAGGTGTAGGGGAAAGGAAGGGGAAGAATGAGAGAATGAGAAGGAGAGGAGGAAAGAAGAAAGTAGACTAGAAGAAGGGAGGGAAAGAAAAGAGAGGAAAGGGAGAAGGATTGTTGTAAAACAAGGGAGATTAAATGGTAGAAGAGTAACCCTGAATATACTTAAATTGTTTAAAATGAAGATTGTATTAGTATTATAGTTAAAATAAAATATGTAAGTTAGATAAGAAACTGTACATTTAAGATATGTTTATGAAAAAAAATAAAAATAAAAAACTTTTTCAAAAAAAAAAGAAGCGGAAAGACTAGTTTTGGGACTCACATTGTTGAAGAGGTGGAACCCCAGAATAAACTGGAAAGAGGGGACCCTAAGATTCTAGAAGGGAGTGACTGGACAAGATGACCAAAGGGAGAAACTGGGGAAAAATCCAAATAAAGAAACAGCTCTGGCTGGGAGGGCCAAGCCAGGTCAGGGCATTTCCCAGACTGTACCACTGAGATTTTCCCAGGGGCCAAGCTACTGAAACCCTAAATGTACAGCATGTCCCCTAGGGAACTCAGGAAACTGAGAGCTCTCATAGATAAAAATCTGGCCAGGGAGTTCATCCAACCAACATGACCCAAAATTGCAGCACCAGTACTATTCTGAGAGAAAGATGGGTCTTTCTGCTTATATGTGTATCCTCTTTATCTCATGAAAGTTATGTTAGCCCACCTATCCAAGGGAAAAATCTTTTCAAAACTGCACTTGAGGGAAGCCTACTACAGAGTCAGAATTAGGGAACGGGATGAATGAAAACAGCTTTTAACACACTCTTAAGGTGTTTCTAGTTTAAAGTGCTTCCATTTGGATTATAGGGTGCTCCAGCAGTATTCATGCAACTAATAAAATATGTGCTCCATGATCACATGAACAAGGACATTATGGTGTTCTTAGATGATATTCTAATATACAACGTAACTAAAGCAGAGCACATAAAGCTTGTCTGGGCAGTCCTGAATAAACTCTGTGCTGCAAGGCATTTTTCAAAACTGTCCAAATGTGAATTCCACAAGGATAGACTACCTGGGGTACAAGATCTCCCACGAGGGCATGGAGATGGACAGAGAAAAAGTGCAAACAGTGATTGATTGGGCCCCTCCGTGCATGTGCAATCAACTGCAAAGCTTCCTACAGTTTGCTAACTTCTATTGGCAATTATTTCTGGCATCTGTGCAAATTGCACTCCCCATCACTAACTTGCTGAAAACGAAAGGGGGAGACAAGCCAAAACTGAAGCAGCCCCTGAATTGGACCATGGAATGCCAAGTGGCATTTGAAAAAGTAAAATGTCTGTTTTTAGCTGAGCCACTAATAAAGCACCCAGATCCAGAAAAACCTTTTGTCATACAGTCAGATGCTAGTGACATCAGGGCCGTCCTACTCCAAGAGAATGAACAGGGGCAACTACAACCCTATGCATATATTTCTAAAAAATTAAAGATGCAGAACAGAGATCGGCTATCTGGGAGAAAGAGGCATATGCTGGAATCTGGAGGGCTGCAGGAACATGTTTGCAGTAGCACCTCTTGGTTTTATTTTATTTTATAAATTTTTAGTACTCCCATTGGATCATTTTTTATTTGACTAATATTTTTCAGAGAAGATAACAGCGTAGAATAAAGGCCACCATCAATGAACTGTTGGACAGCATTAGTTGAACTGTTGAGTGGATGTTTGGGTGGTTTATAGGTGGGGAATTTGTGGTGGTTAAGGGTGTGTTTGTGGATTGTTATGTGTGATGGACCTGGTCTTTTGTTATTAAGCGAATTTCGTTATATGTGTATATACCGTAAACGTACAATGACAATAAAGTTATTGTTATTATTATACCATAACACAGACAAATGTTTTTTTTGTTTTTGCTGGGGACTAATAAGGCATAGGAAAAAGAAAGAAACACCATGGCACCAGCCCTGGATCTCTCCCACCAGTGAAAGCTGCAAAACAACCAAGAATTGAGGAGCATTTTGCTGGCAGTGCTTGTTAAGTAAAACTATCTCCCCTCCACTTTTTCCCTAATGCCAATGTATCCTGTACTTTGATTTACCTTCTTGGGAATGTAAGTGGGGAGAGCCATCTGTTTTGTCTCTAGTCCAAAGCCTCCAGCAAGAGACTTTTGGGAACAACTCATCACCTTCTCAGATTGTGCTTCCCAAAACAACTTTGCACCTGTGGGTTGGCTTATTCAACATAAGGGGAGGGGTTTCTAACTGCATTATCTTAACCAACTTGCCCAGGAAACTGGAGATCCCATTTCCTTTGTCCTAAAAATCCCTTTCTTTCAATAAAAGGTTCCTTTTGAAATGTTAATGGTTTCAAGACTTTTAATTGCTTGGAGAGGAGAGGCAATCTCTTACAGAAACTACAAATAGTAATGGAAAGGATTGATTTCTAGAAGCGTAGGCAAAATTGGAAAAAAAAGGGGGTAGCTTTGGGTAACATAAGACTCTTACAGTGCATTGTATAATAAACACAGCCCAAAATGTGGATAGGAAGGGGATATGCATTTGCTTTCTGATTTAGAAAATTGTAAAAGACAAAAAGAACCTTAATTCTCACAGTCATCATTTGCAACTTCTAAAAGACTCTTTTAACCTGAGTGAATTCCTTATGAAAGAGGGAGGAATGACTTTCACTCCTGTCCTTTGATCTGCCCCTGGTAACTGCAAGGGCTAATTGCCTTATTTAGAAGACAAAAAAGAATGCCAAGGACTAATTAGAAAGCTTCTAAGGAATACACATCAATAATTGGGGCTAGGATGGGAATTTATATCCTAACACTATAAGAGGTCATATTCATTCTGAAAAGTGTGTCCTTCCATACGCATGGCACTTTTGTATGTGTGTGGAACTGTATACCCAGTTATTGAACCTTTGATCAAAGATTAAATACTGATTTTTTCTCAAGCCTCATGTCTAAGTCCTCCTTTTGGCTCACTGGTGGGCTTAAACATTCAAACAGATCCTTACAAAACATTACATCCTCTGGATTATTTTGAAGCCCCAAACAGAGAGGAAAATTACCAGAAAGGAGTAGTTTACTACGATAAGGATGCCAAGCATAGGAAGGCAGAGATAGTCCTTGATTTATGACCACAATTGAGCCAAAAATTTTGGTTGCTAAGCAAGAGCATTGTTAAGTGAGTTTCACCACATTTTACTCAATCCATGACCTCTCCTGTCTCTAATAGTCATGTGCAAGCTAAGGAAGAATATCTGAAGTGTGTAATGTTCTAAATTTACAGACATTATAGTTAAATGTGTGGCAGAAAGTGGACTCTGGGTGTGTTTTTTTCAAATGTAGTAAGTGAGGTTGAATGTGTATAGTTTTAGAAGACCCCTCCCTCTCTCTCTGTGTACATACACATGTACAGTATATATAATAGATAATCTATCTTTTTGTGTGCCTATACACATTCTATACTATGTAATATGTTTGTACACATATGGCATATTTACATAGGGTTAAATAGTATATTTTGGATATTCTGTGGAAGTAAATAAATAGGGAAATTGTATCTCGTTGAGGCCTTTGAGGTGAGGTGAGGCCAGGCACCCTAACCCTAACCCTTGAAGTGAGTGACATCAATCTGGCCATAGCCACCTAGTCCCATGACCACCAAGCCACACCCACCACAACAAGCCACGCCCACAGAACCAGTAGTAAAAAAAAATTGAAACCCACCACTGACTTGTAAGGTGTATTATACTGCAATTCCCTACATTCCATGCTACCTGACTAGGAATTCTAGATTTTCCAAGCTTAATATAATAATCTGGTGAATACTATGTGGCAGAGGCTGGTTTATAAGATTGCTATAGCAAATAGAAAATTTCATGCTGCTATTATGAAGGAATGCAGATATTTCACAGCTTAGTAACCTAAAAGAAATGGAGTGTTCGGGTGAACAATCAGTGCACTTTAGAAGCAGCAACAAAATTGTTTTTAGTTTACTTGCCTGCTTATTTTTATAAACGAGATTTTTTCAAGTCAATTAGCATTGTGAAATCTGTGTATGTGTTTAAAAACAATGTCAGAACTAAATTATTGTCAGTACTCATTGTATAATTTAATTTCTTTCCTTTTTCCCTAAAGGCCTTCTCTGGAAAAAGATATATACTTTCAACATACATACCAGTTTTCTCAAACTCTTAATTTCTGTGTTTTACTAAATGTACAACAGCATGAATAAAAAGCAGTTTAACTGTGTAATAGGTGTACAGTAATAAACAACAGACAAGACAAATCTAATATAAAAATCCAGTGACAAAACAATTTAAAGCATTATATTTAATAGGAAATTGGAAGTAAGTAGTTTATTACGTCAGAGACCAGGACAAAAAAACACACACAAATGCAACTATTTACAAGTGTAGTAGGGT
>JANHFP010005261.1:19032-31314 GCA_032468135.1 Calamaria suluensis
TTAAGAGTTGTGGACTCCAACTCCCAGAATTCCTCAACCAGATAGCTGAGGAATTCTGGGAATTGAATTCCACTGCTCTTTCTCTGAAAGTTGCCAAGGTTGGAGACCCCTGATCTGGAGAAATCCAAAGCCTGTCATTTGGAGATTCTTGGTAGTGAGAAGATAGGATATCAATGTCTTCATAATAGTTACATGCATGAGTGGGTTTTGGAATATAATTATTTAATTACAGAATTAAATAATTCTGCAGAAATTCATTAACACACACACACATACCTACAAACACCCACATGCAGTCAGGCACACGCCAACAGCAAAATGAAATGAATGGGAATTCTACAAAGCACAATGCTTTTCTCAGCTCCTCATTTGAATGTCAGAAGCAATAATCTTATTTCTTTAATCTATTTATATTGTAAGATCATCAAGGCAGGCAACTGTGCTTCGGATGCATTTGAACTGTGCCTTGAATAATCCATTTTGTGTGGAAGCCTGTAGGCACAATAGTTAGAAGAAAGAATAACAATAATTAACAAAAGCAAAGAAAGCAGGTTTGGTGATAATTATAAGCAAAGTAATTAAGAATCAAATCAATTATATGCACACATGCAATTAGAGTGCAGGTAAGCACGCAGGCATTTATAACATTGAGGAGTAAGTAGCAGAGTACTGAAAACACAGAAATTGAGGTATAAAATTAGCAGTCTTGAATTGTTTTCCATTTGATTTCTGCTTGTCCAGCTCTGACTAGTGTAACTTGTAATTAGCTTCTCTGCCTACACTAGTGTGGTTCCAAAGAAACTGTGGATTAAGGAGAAACTCTAGAATTTCTCAGCACCTTGACAAGTTACAACCTGAAATGCTACACTTAGTCCATTAAAGACTCCCCCTTCCCCCATCAGGCTGACATTTTAGCGCAGCTAGGGAAATTTGCCATCTTGCCATTTATCATATTGAGGGCATGGATAGGGAGGGGAAAAAGGTTGCTATGAAGGACACAAATAAAATGGATTGCATGTATAGAGGTGAGCTGAAGAAAGCTGATAAATATACTCCCCTGAATGTCAGCAAATGTCACCTGAGAAGCCATTTGCTGCTACCATTAGAGCCTCGTGAACCAACAAAGAGTAGCAAAAGTGGGAAGAACAAGCTGGGCGTACTTACTTCCACATGAATAAGCAATGAGCACGCTCAGATGTTACACCAGGGAAGTGGTTAAACTTGATAGATGAATCTGTTGATTCAAACTTCCCTCTCATGTACCGTATCCTTAGAAGCATCAGAGAACAAAGGAGACATCTTTGCTGTGAATGGTGTGATTAAAACAGTTTTACCCATTCTGTTTTGTTCATACTTGCTTAGAGAAATAGCATTGTTAGGTTATTGCTAGTCACCGAAATAACACACATAGGCAGCAGAATTGCCATATTCCAAAATATGAACAAATTATAAAATAGAATGCAAGGAAATTGTCTAGCACCACCTGCTGCCTGGAGGTGCTTTATAATTGTTTTATATTACTTGATATTATTCTTTGTTTGATCAGTGTCCATACCTCCATTTCCATTGTCTTTGCTTGAATAGTTCCTGCCAAATGCACGACTGGAGAATGGTTTAATATCAACTCTGTAGCCAGATGCAGAGTGGTCAATTACCCTGTTAGTTATAATGAACATAAGGCATTTTCTTCATCCTTCTCAAGGCCATTTGGCAAACTGATATCACGTCTTGGACACACATTAGTGCTTGTTCCATTTCCCTGAAAGATTTGTGTGCGAGAGGATACAGCCAGGAGTCTTTGAGTGCCTTGGTACATCCCCACATACATGGGGCTATGCTTTCATACCCTTCACTGTCTTCTCATAGCATTCTTCTGAAATTCCTTCAATGTATCTCTGTTCTTTTTGAGCTATGATACCTGGAACTAGATACAGATAGAGCAGACTGAGCAATATTATTTCCCATGATCAAAATAGCATTTGCTTTTTTGGCTGGTGTATCACACTGCTGGCATATGTTTAATTTGTGATCAAGATGGACACTTGAATCCCTTTTACCTGAAACAAACCATGTTTTCCCTATCCTGTACATGTAATTCACATGTTACCTACCGAGATGCAGAAGTTTATATTTTCTGTTAAATTCTAACCCCTTCATTTCAGCCCACTGTTTGAGTCTTTTTGAATTCTCTCTCTTTAATCTAAACTATTACCTATCTTCCCTAGTTATTTGTCATCTGCAAACTTTGAACATATTCCCTCTATTTCGCTTATAACCAATTCTGGGTGACTCCCAGTCAAAAGTAAAAACAGCAGAAAAGCCATATTAAAACTGTAAAATTAAACACTTCAGCAGTTGTTCAGGCATTATGAAACCGGGCTTAGATCCGTGGGACCACCCTGGAGGCAGTAAAGAATTGGCCCGCAGTGCCTCTGGAGGCAACAAAAAGCAGAGGTTGGGAGGGATGCGTACAGACCTCTCGGACTCCGTTTTCGGTTGCAACAGCCTCCTGCAACTCTCTGCCAGGGAAAATGGAGCTCCGTTTTTGCTGGCAGGGGGCTCCTGGAGCCTGTCGCTGCTGAAAACAGAGCCTCCTGAGGGACGTCGAAGTGGCCATGCCCCCTGGCCACATCCCCCCAAAGTCAAATGCAACCCTGATGTGGCCCACAATGAAATAGACTTTGACATGCCTGGTCTATGGCATTCACTGAATACACTAAATCAGTACTTAGTAAAAAAAAAAAAAAGTCTGACACAATCTGCATGTAACAAACCCATGTTGGTTCCTGTTAAGTGCAGCATGCTTGCCCAAATATTCACAGCAATGCTCCTTGATAATCTGTCAAAGAACATGACTAGTGCAGAAATCAATCTGAGAAGTTATAGGGCCACCTCCTCGTCCTCCTTTTTCAATATACAGATGGTGTTTGCTTTCCTCCAGTCTTCTGGGAGTTCTCACAGATTATTAAGAGTGGCCCATTCTGCTACTTCAATTGATATTACTGTTAAACCGTATTAAATTAATTAATAGAGACTGACCAACTACCTCTTGGGGTTGATTTGACCTGGATTCTTGCACTGACTATGGAGCTGAAGTTGAATGCTTAAATGATTTCCATACAATGCTATAATTCTATTAGGCTGCAAACCCATTCCCACTTAACACGGAGCAAGTTCCATTAAAATCATTGGGACCAACATGTTGGTAAGTGTAGTGTATACTCTTAAAATAATAAGAACAATGAATGTGGTAAATAATTGTGTACAATTATATTAAAAATCCTGTGAGATTAACATTGTGAGAAGCAAGGAACCATGGTAAACTGTTTTCTCCTTGAGTTGTGTATTTTTGGGTAGGCTACAGCAGGCTAAAGTTAACATCATAAAAAACATTGCCCAACCTACTTGTTTTCAACATGGGAGGGAAAGTAACACAAAAACTCATCCCCTGTATCCAACATTTATCCGTTCCAAATACTGCCAAATGGAGGATATACAGAAGACGACAGATGGAAATATTTGTGATGCCATATAGACTAAGGAAATTTCCTCATATAGCTTCTCTAATCCTGAATCCTTTTAATTTTTTGGTATTCTGCATGTATACCAGAGCCTGTGTATATATAATACAAAGAAGCTTGCATAATTTTAGTTTTCTCTCTTATTGGTTGGTTTTGTCTGTGGGTGCCTGTGAATTTATTTTCAGAACAAAGAAATGTATAGTACTAGGAAGGGGGAAATTGTACTCTGCATTTTTGAAGTTAAAGGTAAAAACACTATGATATAAACTGCATTATTTTATGTTAACAGAATCCTTTGGTTGTAAATAATCATAATGATAGTGTCTGAAATTTGGTATACATTAGATTTTATTCTATTTGTTAGACTTCATTTCAACATGCCATATTTCCTTGGAACATATGTATTAACTAAATAAAGTATAATTAAACTAACAAAGCTAATCTTTTAAAGAAGCTTAATAGCTGAATTTTTCATTCTGTAAATTTATGTTATTTTAAAAGACAGGGAGACATAATTCTGCCTCAATTCATTTGTTTCTTTTGCTTTTCTTATACTTCTTCACGTCTTAACTCTGTGCATATCTAATTTGACAACTATTGATTATTAATAAAATGCTGTGAAAGATACACTTCATGTCTTCTTCCCAAGAATAATGTTTTTGTTAATGGAAAGTATAACATATCTTGACAGACACAATATAAAACCTACTTTTCTCCCTTTCTACCAGCCTGCATAATCACTAATGTTGTGAATACACAGGAAGTGGCTCAACAGATATGGCAGGTAATAATCAGAGTGGATGCTATTTTATAAAAGGTAACTAAAAATATTTTAATGATATAAAAGCAATAGATAAATAAAAGCTATTACATTTAATTTGGCTTTCAGCTTGTGAGCAATTTTTTGTTAGCTTTAATAATGGAGAAAGCTCATGCAGAAGGGCTAATGGTAGATTTAGTGTTAGCACTATTCATCAGGTTTCTAAGTAGTACTTACCCTGGGACATTTACTAAGTAAACGTAAAATATTCTCAGGGAGGGGATCAAGGACAATAAGGCATTTGCAAATATTTCTTTTTAAGATGTATAACTTGATGACATTCTTCTCAAGAGTTTGCAATGTGCAGGAGTTAAAATAATTTGCAGACTTTGTAAAGATAAATAACAGCAGCCTGCTGGTATATGAGAGTAGCATTAATGACTTCTGCAGGAACTGTTGAGGAATATGTGACTGTTTCTGCACTGCTCACACAATCTTTGTACTGGGGTGCTTTATTCATAAGCAAGAACGTTTGTTCATTGAAGTCTCTCATGGAGCTATCCTAACATTTCTCTGCAAGATTAGCTACTTCCAATCCTTTTGCAAAGTATATCCTGCAGTGATAGGATTTCAAATGAGTCAAGTTCAATCATTCTTTTGTAAGCTTATCAGATCTTATCAATTGCAAGCATTAACATCTGAAGAATAGCGTACAATAGCTTCATTTAAAATCAAGGGAAATCCTTCAATCTCTTATAAAACTTATATTAAATATGAAAGGGTCCCTTGAACGTCTAAGGATGATGATTTGGGATTTCAACCTGATAAGTTTCCTTGGAAATGTTTGTGCCAATGAAATTCTCATAAATTCATTTCAGCATGAAAACTTGACCCTGAAGATACTCCATAGGCAGCACAGCACCCTACTAAAATTATATTACATCCATTATGAACTTTCCAGATTGATCAGGTGAGGTTATATAATATGGAGTCTTTGATGCTCTCTAAGCTTGGTTGTTTGCTTGCAGAACTTTCATTACCAGAGTAGGTAGCAACCAAACTCAGAGGACAGCAAGGATTCCATAATTCAATCCAGGATCACATACATGATCTTTTATTGAGGTTATATGATATTTCTATTTTGGGTCGTAAGTTATTTTAGTTGAGATCTGCTGCCTCCTTTTATTGTTTTTCAGGACATTGTGACACAATTTCATTTCAAGAACTGATATAAGTCTAATAAAAGGAACCAGTTAATCAACTAATAAATCTTAATTTATCAATGATTCATTCAACTCAAAGAGATAAAAAATTGAGCTATTCAGAATGTTAAATCTACCCTTAACCTTTCCTTAAATTTATTCTATGACAGAACAATAAAACCTACGTCCATCCTACTATAAAAATATAGTGGACGTTTTGTTAGGTTTCATGATGTAAAGTTGTTGCCACAGCAACAAATTACCATCACTGTGAACAACAGGTCCTTCAGAAGCAGTATCATTACAGATTAACTATAATGGGTAGGATTATAACAAAAAGCAGAAGGGATTAAGTGCAGAAGGAAAAATGTTAATAATAACTCAGATGTAACCAGTATATTTTGTGCAGGAGTTGACTAAATGTTTATGATATGTGTCTTTTTTGGTCTATAGCTATGCAGCAAACAAATAAATGTAGCACGTCTGTTGATCCAGTTTGTTATTTCCAAAGGACTGGTTTACAGCAGGTACAACTGTTGAAAACTTCAGAAAAGGTAAAACAAGGTTGGCCTTAAAGACATTTGTCAAACTGTTCTGGCTAATATGTCCTATTTCTGTTATCAGATTGACAGGAAAATGTCTCAAGTGATGTGGCAGTGGTAATAGTGAAAGAAAATAGAATTAAAAGGGTCCACATTCAGCTACTACCACATTGCTAGGAGTGAGAATGAGAACATACGTGGGTGTGAGGGGAGTTTAACCTGCAAAAGTATAAGCCAAAATACTTTAAAATACTTAACTGTGTAAACTGTTAAGTTGACCTCTAGCATTACAGAAGGCTTTTTTTTGCAAGCTGGGAAGCCCACTATAGCACAATAGTGGGATACCAATATGCAGAGATTACAAATTTAGTCTCCAATAACAAAATTTGAAGGTGGCTCTGGACAATATTCAGCTAGCAGAATCAATATTCTAAGAATCAATATTCTAATGCAACAGAAATCTATTATGTGCTGTGTTTCAGTCCATAGTACACTATGCACACACATACATATTTTTCAGCCATGGAAAATTTAAGATTAAAATGTTTAACTCTCATTGCCAATACAATTGTAGCATACAATATGGAAATTAACCCTCGCAGAGCTCTGCAGCTTCCACACTGAAATTTGAAAAAAAGGAAGAAAAATACAGGGAAAGGGGAGGGGAGGAGGCATATTAGTGATATGTAATTATTTTATGATATATACTTTGCTATGGTGGGGCAAGGAGGAAAAGCAAAAGAGTTAAAATTTTGCATAAAGCAACACAGGCTTTTTCTCCATTGCTGAATTCCAATGCTGGTAAAAAACCAGGGAGTTGTCACTCAGTGATAATCCCTATCCTATTTTTCTTCCTTCTGTTTCAAATCTATATCCTGTAGTCATTTGTCCAAGTCTAAGAGAGTTTATCAACCTCAGATGGTGTCAGAATAAGGGAGAAAGCAGTACAATTGATTTATATAACTTTGCATGCCATCTAGGTTACACAAGAAATTCTAGGCACTTTTCACATTAGATTTAAAAACAACATGACAATAATTTCCCCACATAATATCATCATCTTGGATCAGCCATGTCTGTGATTCTAAAGCCAAGTACAATGTACATATTATTTAAATAGAGATAAAACAATACAAACTTATAGCAATGTTTAACAATTATACAGTCTCTTGGTTGAAAAATTGAAGGGGAGCCAACTCATCTAATGAAAAGCCTTCTGTAAGTAGAATACCCCCATTGTCTAATGCAGGGGTGTAAGTAATAGGTACTTTCCCTGCCCCAGTGATAGATGCAAGGAGAGATAAAGCATTAGACTAGGGGTGTCCAAATTTGGCAACTTTAAGACTTGTGGACTTTGCTGGCTGAAAAATTCTGGCCGAGCCATAGCATATTGAATAAACTTGAATTGGCTGCATTCACAAAAACATTAAATCCCGGATACAGCTCAGTGTGTCTGGCTGCATAATTATTATTCAGGTGATAAAACATTTGAAGTTATATTCTATTGTTCACTGTGGTATGCAGTTATATCTTCTGGTAGTTCAGCACAATCAATGAGCAAGCCAGCTAAGCCATGATCAAGCATGTCATTTTTTGGCTTCTGTGTATTCAGCCACTGTTTTACTGTGGCAGGAGTTTGTCTAGAAGGAGTACCTCACATTGCAGCAAGTAAGTTGAGAAAGACTTGAAAGGTACAGTAAAGTAATTGAATCATCAGTCCAGGACTCAGGCATGTTAATCTCCTTTAATCCAACCACTTTTAGTTAACTATGATGGGGATAAGCAATGTGTTTTGTAACTTTCTCAAAGAGAAAAGAACATGAACAAAAGCAGGAAGCCGTGTGGGATTTTAGCAATACTACCTCCTCCCAAACTATGGCACCAGACAATTAATCATCATAGCTCATAATTCAAGACAACTCATGTGTACCATGTCAACATTTAAATAAATAAATAAAACTCAGAATCACCACACCAATTTTGTGGGTAGACTGGAGGGTTGCTGAAGAAGAGGCTTTTCTATGGTTACATGGAATCTAATCCTTTGCAACTTTGCTCAGAAAAAAACCACCACACATTGCCTCTGCACAATATGCTTGGTTAAAAAAAATGCTTGGCTACTTTGTGCTTCAGTATTTTATATGATTTTAACTGGGATGCTATATGTTCAGTGTATTGCACAATCCACTGTTCATTAAATAAATCACATAGTCCTTACTAAACAAAATAAATAAGGCAGTCCTTACTTCCTGAAGGCTTGTTCAAGAGACCACTGAAAAAAGAGACTTGCAACCAGTCCTCGAAGTTGCAATTGCTGCATCATCCTTGTAAGTAATGTAGTTGTGATTTGCCAATGGGGTAGCAGGCAGTAGATTGCAAGTGGCAATCAGGTGAACTCTACCCCAAAATAAATGACCACAACCAGAACTGATGCCATAAGCTGGCATGGCCATGTGATGTTTTATTTTATGGCCACCTTACTTAAAAACTGAGTTGCGGATCCCAAATGTGGTCAGAAAGAAAGGACTACTTGTATGGTTTGCTGAGCTGCAATGCCCAGTGGGTTCTCTTGAGGTAAAATGAATTAAAGAAGCATTGGGAAAACATGGATGCTTCGAAATGGCATCCTGTAAAATTCAAAATTTTTACTCAAACTCATAAAAGTTTCAGCCAGAAGCACTCCTCATATTTAAAGATAACTGCATCCACAAAGGCTGCAGACCTAGTTTTAATAGACCTCCGGTGTTAAGTAAAGCAATTCCATTTTCAACAAGAGGAAAATGAAAGAAAAGGAAGGCCTGCTATTTTATATAGCTTTCTGTTGCTCGGCCTGTGCCTTTTTACATAGAAGTTAAGTTGCACCGCCCCAAAAGACTTGCTTCCAGGTTACCCTATATAGACTGTCACACATTTAAGGGAGTAAGCACCACTGAACACAGTGAAGCTTCTCCCTGAGTAACATACTTAAGATGCTCATGGGAACCCCCTGTAAAGACACGGGTCGACAGCCATCTGAAAGTGACAAAAACTCTGCCCTACACGACTTGTCTCCCGAGAAACGGCCTCTTTTTTTTTCTTTTTTTTTTTAAGAAGCAAAGCAAATTTGTTACCTTTGTGGCCGTTTCCTTTTAAGTCCCTAAAAGCCCGCTCAGGACCATACCATTAAAACACCTCGAAGGCAGTCCTTTAAATCCGGGCTCTCCAACCAAAGCTGGCTGAGGAATTCTGGGAGTTGTAGTCCACAAGTCTTCAAGGGGACAAGTTTGGAGAGCCCAGATGTAAAGCACTTTATGGGCAAATGCAAGTGGGGAGACAACAGGCTCGCGCAACGTCGTTTCTACGGCCATTCTATAAAATGTTAGGCAGCTTTTGTCAATTTCTCTACATGGGATGAGGGGGGGGAGATAATAACACAGCGGACTGAGGTAATAAAAAAGAGAAATGGGGTTCGTTCTCTATACATATATATATATATATATATAAAGGCCCCGGCGCTAAACGGCGACTCGTAGAAACGCAAGTCCCACAATTCCCTTGTTCGCCAGGAAAAGAAGCGCGTCGTCACATGCGCACGTGGTGGGGAAAGGGGCTCCCCGCGTCTTCGCCTTCGCCTTGGAACCGCCTGCGCTGGGCTCCTTCCTCGCAACAACCCCGAGATTCAGTTCGTCGCCGGCAAGTTTCCCCTTCCGTCGGAGGACGCCTGAGGACAGAAAGGAAGAAAGAAAATAGGGCGAAGGGGACCCAAACAACCGAGCTAAAGAAAGCAGAGTTCGGGGCGGGGGAGAATAATGAACCCACGACTTGGTCGTGAACTCCGGAGGAGCCCAGCCGCCGTTTTTTTTTTTTCCCCCGGTCTCCAAAGGTCGAGGCGGGCTACTTTTAGACGAACTTGGGCGGGCCCCCTGGCCCGCATCCTCTCAAAACACCACCACCACCCCCGGGCTCGGGCAACGGGCTCCCTGGAGCGCTCCTTCTCTTCCTTTCGCCCGGTGAGAAGAAGGCCCAACCCCGAGTTGTTTTCTTTTTTGGGGGCCGTCCGGGAAAAAGTCTGGCAAAACAATCCTGCCCATTGCGTGAGACGGTGAAAGCCGGCCAGGTCTCCCGAGAGGAAGGAAGCAAGCGCCTGTCCCAGCATCAGCAAAGGCTCCAAAGGGAGCAGACAAAAGAGGTCAAGCAGGAGGGAGAAGGTTCCTCACCCCCGGGTGAACTTGTGGCCTTCAAATGGACCTGAAAGCTGAGCTTGGTGGGTGCTTCTTAAGGTCAGGTGGATACATCCCTTCCTACCTGGTCTTACTGGGAGGTACTTCTTGACTTACAACAAAGTTCAAAGTTTCAACACAGTGAAAGTGCACACGAACAAGGATTGTTTTAAAATTGGTCCTTAGAATACATTTTTAAGGAAAAATACCATTATTGAATTAGAGGATTTGAATGAGACTAAAACCTAATTGACCAGGAATTTTCCTAATAGAGACATTGACTCTGTCATGACAACACTATGAGGTGAGTTGATCTGAGAGAGAGTGACTGGCCCAAGAAAACCCAGCTATTTTAATACTGATTCCTTATTTGTTTTTGTAATGGTCATTATTTTAACCTATTAGGCCATCTGATTTACATAGGGATTATCATTCTGGAATGTACAAATTGAAATTAGGGAATGAAGACCTTTATGAAGACATGGGAGGCACTGTCTTCTGATCCCTGAATCTTGACCTGGAAGCTCAACAACAGCAGTGCAGGTAAGATGGTTCCATTCACAGCCTTTGGGGAAAAGGGCACTGTAATATTTCAATAAATGTTTTGTTTCAGGACTTTCTTCAGGAAAAGAATGACACTATATTTAATGAAACAGGATTCTACAAATTATGGGATGTGTTCAATATTATTCTCTGCCCAGTGTTCACAGAGTAGGGTCCTTTGTCCATGTTAATTGTACTATGCATTAACCATCTGAATTTCCTCCAAGAGTGGGGAAACTGAGGCTCTGAAAAAAACTTCACAATTATGATGCCAGCACACATGCAGACTGGGGCTGCTGGGAGTTGTAGTTTAGCAAATTCTGCATATCATTTGTGGGTAACAATATCTAGCCAAAGTGACTGATCTACAAAAGCTACCAGAGGTTGGCTCTAAAAGTCCTGAATAAGACACCATCAGGATATGCCAGGGTTATGGAACATTCTAAGAAGCAAAAAAAAACCAAAAATATTCTCCAGAAGAGCAGTGGCAAACTATTTTTTATAGCATTGCCAAAGAAAGTTTTCAGATAATCCTCAAAGTACAACCATTCTTTTAGCAATTGTTTGAAGTTATTAGGGCATTGAAAAAAGTGACTTCCAACCAGCCCTTACACTTACAACTATCACAGCCACCCCCAGGGTTACACCATCACAATTTGGGCAATTGGCAACTGGCTCACATAGTCTTGGGTCACATTACCACTATTTGTGCCTTTCCCACTGGCTTCTGTCAGGCAAAGTCAAGGGGGACAAATCACACCTGATACTTAACTCCTTAGTAAAAATGCCATGAAATTGGGTACGGTCACTTGTTGCTCCTCTTAATTGCCTCATCACTTAATTCTTAATTTTCCAGTCCCAATTATGGTTATAAGTTGAGGACTATTGTAATTATAGTGGGAAGGAACTGAGGGTTTGTAGAGAGGCTGAAAGCCAATTTAGCAATATGGACTTAGTTTGTCCATCGGGATACTTGTGCAACTCCAGTGGTGTCTCCTGTTGGGGAAACACTATCTCTGCAGAGGCAGATCTGCAACAGGGTCTTCTTGGAGTGGCAGCTCATACCTTAACAACAGGTGAAACAGAGGGGACTTTGCCACATTCCATCTGTTGCAGACCTACTTGGGGTGCAAGGGCTTTCCTACAGTGATTCAGGCCTTGACACCATTCAGCTCAACTACTTTAATGTAATGCATCATTTTCCTATTGGCTTCTGTATGCAATTTAAAGTGGTGGTATGAATCTGTAGCATAGCACCATGCTATCTTCAGGAACAAATTTGCCCACTCTGATCCAACTGACAGGATAAAGCCATAGAGATGGCACAGTGAGATCCACTCAAGTCCAGATCTTTATTTCCTTGTACCTAATGGGCAGAATCTTGTCAGACTAAAGTTATAACCTTCTAAACCTATCCTGTATACCCTGGGAGCAGTGGTGGGTTCCTCCCGGTTCGCACCGGTTCACGCAATCCGTTAGTACTGACCGGATGATGTCACGCGACCGGGGGGGGGG
>JANHFP010005263.1:1451-12458 GCA_032468135.1 Calamaria suluensis
GTCGTTCTTGCTTTGTGCTAGCAGCCCAGAAACAGTCTCACTGAGACTTTACCCAAATTCCGCAACTAATACACCCCCAACACAGTTCCAGAGAGATATGGTTTTTCCGCCGAACAGAGATGGTTTGGTTTGTTTGCTGCCTTCATCCCATGGATGGGGCTTTGCTTGTTTGCACGGTCTGGTTTCTGGCATGTCAAGGCCTGGTGCCGGCCCACAGGCCAGGAGTTGGGGACCCTTGGTTTAGGTAATAGAGTAATCTGTGCATTTTACTTTTCTATTGCTTTATTAAATATGTTTTATAGCTATGCAATGCTTTAGCAACTTATACATAACAAGACACAGGTGCTCCTATAACATATCAGCTAAGAGTCCCTACAATTCCCTCCACAATTGATAAAATATTTTCCTTTGTTAATAGTAAATGAGCCATTAAAATGTGTAAATAGATAGGAGACTACTACATGCTGAAAGTATTTCAAGTAAAAAATGATAATGCATTCCATGGGAAAGCATTACACCTTAAATATAGTCAGTATTTTTAAACTAAAAAAAATCAACGGAGGGACTTTATAAGTTTTAATTAGAAAGTTTGTTGAGAAATGTGTAATGTTTTTATATAGTCAGCGAAGTATAAGCTGTGACAGTTAGCATTTCTGGTGAATGAGAGCACTCAATCAGATGGTACACATAGTGGTAATAGTCTCATAGGATTACAGACAGGAGTTTTCTGGCTCTATATTTGAAAATTCCAAAGTTTGAACTATTTAATTTCTGCATATAATGCCTGTGCTTCTCAACTGAATTACAGTTCTCCTCCAAGCTTATGCAACATAAATTATACACCATTTTGGTCACAGAAAGTACAAGTAGTGTTCGACTTACAACAGTTCATTTAGTGACCATTCAATGTTACAATGGCACTGAAAAATGTGACTTATGACCATTTTTCATAGTTACAACCTTTACAGCATCACTATGATCATTTGATCAAAATTCAGATGCTTGGCAACTGGTTCATACTTATGAGCATTACTGTATCTCAAGGTCATGTGATCACATTTTGCAACCTTTTGACAAGCAACATCAATGGGATAGCCAGATTCACTTAACAACCGAGTTACTAACTTTATTAACTACAGAGATTGGACCGGGGTACCTACAAGACCGCTTTCTGCCAGTGGTCTCCCACCGACCAGTGTGCTCTCACAGAGAGGGGCTGATGAGGGTCCCAACGACCTCTATGTGTTGTTTGGTGACCCCAAGGAGTAGGGCCTTCTCTGTGGGGGCGCCAACCCTCTGGAACGAATTGCCTCCAGTGCTGTGGATGCTCCCCAACTTAAGATCATTTCGGCGGGAGCTGAAGACTTGGCTCTTCCGGCAGACCGGCCTGGGGTGACCATGAGGGAATTTTAAATTGATTTATTTTAAAGATTTAAAAGATTTTAGATTTAAAATTTAAAATTTTAATTTGTAACTGTGGTGTCTGTTGTAAATCGCCCCGAGTCTACGGAGATGGGGCGGTATAAAAATCAGACTAAATAAATAAATAAATAAATAAATAAATAATAACTCTGGCAAGAAAGGTTGTAAAATGAGGCAACACTCACTGAACAAATGGCTCACTTAACAACATAAATTTTGGGCTGAATTGTGATTGTAAATCGAGGATTATCTGTATATGACAAATAATAGTAATCAAAACCTCATCCCATTTTATGTATTCTAGGAAATATACAGAAGATTAACACATAGCATCTTCAGCATTTTTAATTTGATACCTGGTAATATGAAATACGTCTTTCTTTGGAATTTTCAGAACTCAGAGAATCTATGTTTTGTTTAAACCTTTGCATGATTTATTATGGGGGATTATTACTTTAGTCCATTTCGGAGGGTTTTTTTTCCTCATTAACAAAAAAATTGTATTCTGAGAAAGGTAGGAGTGATGTTGTATTGCTGTTATTAATTGAAGAAGAAACATAGGATGTTGAGTTAACCAATTAGACTTAGTATGCACCTGCAGCTCCATTTCATCATCAAATGAAGCTTAAATAGGTGTGTTTAGGTGTAAAATACGCAGATATGTATAGAAACAAGCACACCTGGCTCAATGCCAGACTGGTTTTGATACTGCAAAAATATCTTTGATAAGTGCTGCTGATTGTGGTAATTGTTGTCAGCTTATGGAGGTATAATACCAAATACTAGTTTGCTTAGAAACTGAATTCAGGTAAAAATATAATATAATTCTAGGTGAGAGTCACTTATTTTCCTTGTTTTTTGTCACTTTTACATGTTTGGGTTTAACAAACATGTAGTTAACTAAGTTTTGGTAAATTATGCATATAAATAGTGGTTGGAAGTCACTCACATTCTCAATTTTTCTCTCTTTCCTGAGACATAACATTTTTAAAAGCCTACAAATAGCATCTTTTTTTTCATCCGTTCTAACATTGAATGGTGAAAATAAGAACTACTTCAATATGTGAATCACATATCATTTCCCGTTTCAACTGCCATCCTCAAACTCAAAATCTCTCACATGAGAAAAAATATATTCCTGATAACTTTTCCCCCCTCGCCAGATTCTCAAATTACGCATAAAAATTGCTGAACCTTCCTGAGATGCAGTTGAATATGGAGTTTTTTGGTCCCTTAAGGGAGATATTACTGGACTAATCTTTTAGGATGCAAGGACCCACCTTAAAAGAATGCTCTTCCTAGCCAAATTTTAAAGATCAAAGGCAATAAAATATGTGCCATTCATTAATGAAGTGAGCAAGTAATCATTGGGGGGGGGGGGAAATATTATCCACAAATAAACCTATCCTTTGAATTGAATATTCTAAGAACTATTGATGAACTACATTCTATAAAGTTCTTAATTTCAAGAGCAATTTCCAGGAATGATATTTGTTTAACTGGTTTGAAGCACCATTTTATAATTTGCTCCATTTAAGACAATTATTATGAGAAAGAGCAGGATTTTGGATCTTCTACCATCTACCGTATTTCACACGTGAGCACAAGTGACCTCCACTTAAGTGTCCTCTGCCCACGCAGTGGAGCTTTGCAAGGACCTGCTGCTTGTGCAAGTGGAACTTTGCACTCATGTGCACTTACCCATCACTCACATGGCCTAGTTTCGAACAGGCCGCAGCCTGGTAGTGCGCCATGACCATTGGGGTTGGGAACCCCTGTTTTACAATACACGTAAAGTTACAGTTTGAATAAAGTGCAAAATAAAAATATCATATAAACTAGCAGCAGTCATTGAATAACTAAAACAACATGAATGAAATAATCAAGAGGAATAGGGAACAGGTTTCCCCTTTGTTGTTATATTATATTATAGGAACAGACAGTTCAGCTTCATAAAACAAATTAGCAGTCCTACACTGAAACTTCAAGTTATTTTTTAAAAATTAAGGGAATGGATGGGAAGCTTTGCAGTACTGCAAGGAAGTTGTGCAAAAGCAAGGGGAGCATGCTTTACTCAATCCGGGTAAAAACCAAAAGGGTGCCTGCTGCAAAATTTAAGGGCTGAAGGGAGCATGAGTTTCTTGGGCTGACCATAATTTGCTGACCTAATGGAAATCCTTCAAGGAAGCATATTATAATAAAAATACAGCAACTTCCAACCAACAGAGAACATAATATCTTGGTGGCCCTGGCTAAAATGGCTAGAGAGACAGTGACTATCTGTTGTAATGAGTGAGGTTGCACAGACAGTTTGAGCAACATGACCTGGCTTACCACTAGAAAGCAATGAAAGGCTGGAGACTATCCACTTTGATAAGCCTCAAACAGCTTGGGTTGGAGAACATCAGTTTTGAAGGAAAGCTAGCTTGTGGTACATCAGCAGTGGGCTGGTGAATAAAAGCGTCTGTTTTTCACTTGGGAAGCATCCATGGTGGCAAGAAGCAAGCAGAAGGTTCTATCCTTGAACAAAACTTCAACAAAGCCAATAGCAACCTTTAAAAAAAAGGTTAATAGTACATACATATGTATATGAACACAGATATATACCAGCAAACTTATTTACCTGTTCAGCAAATGTTTGCTTACTGTATCACAACATTGTATGGCACTATTTCACTTCCAGAGATGAAGTGAGCAGCCTGCTTAGCTTTCTGGTTTGGGTATGTACTGAAGTTATTAAATTTTATACACTTCACTGGATGGGCTACATAGCAGATTTTAACTTCCACTGAGAATATTCCATAGTTTAATATTTTAGTGCCTCGGGTTTCTATGCTCCATTAATCCTGTGGCATAGTTTGATAAAGTTAATCACTTTTATGAAATAATTTCAGGTGGCGCATAGCTTATCAAGGGGACTGCAGCATTTTGCTAACTGCACTAGGAAAGTGATGAAATTGTCGCATTATACAGTTTTAAATACACACATTCTGCTTTACCTAGTTGATTGGATTTACCCAAATTATTAGCAGAAGAGGAGGAACACTTGATTGAGATGGGACTATTTTCAGTCTCTACCAGCTGTCTTATGTTAGCCATTTTACTTTTAGCAGAATTAGAAACTTTGTCATAATTGTTTCTAAAACATGCATAATTGTATCCAAAGAATAAAGTCACTGGTGTGAAAATCCTGTCCTCCTATCCAATTTATTCAGGAAGTACATGAAGTTTAACTAACTCCTTTGCTGTTACTGAAGGTGCATTTACAAATATAAGCCAAATTAAAACAGCAGTCTTCCTCCCAAAGGGCTGTTCTCCTTTACAGTTTGGAATAAATTCAATTTTAGCATTGATTAAAAACATCATTAATTGCTATCTTGCTATTTTGGGATTTGAAACACTGGAAATATCTAATAATTATATAGTATGAAAATATGTAAAATATTATATAAAAATATTACTCTGCTACTCTGAAATCACAGAGTAAGGGTAAGAAAAGAGTCAGGGTTCATAAAAAGGGTAAAATTCACACACACATAATCCATAATTAGGAATAACATTCCTTTCTCCTCCAGATAATTGGTTAGATACCAATTAATCATTTCACAAATGGAAGTCCTGTTTGGAAATCACTGAAAAATCACTTGAATCAACAGATGAAACAAGAAATCATCTTTGCCAATTTTTACATATTCTGTCCAACTGCCTGCATTATCTCATCCAGTTACTAAGTTTTTTTAGCATTAGTCTAATGTGCATGACTATATCTCTGGTTTAGCAGTTATTAGACAATATGAATTTTCTCATTTTTTATTAATAAACTATCCAAATTAGTACCTAATTTATTTCATATATTCAGAAATTGCATAATTATGCTTGTTTTGAATCAAAACATTATGCTGTTTTTGTTGTAGTCTGTGGGGCTTTATTAGACAGAAAGGGCTGGGCCCATCCACCTGATGTTTTCATTATTTGTTACCTTTAAAACATGCTCCTATGAGTTTTCTTTAATATAACTTTTTTTCTGGTGAAAAATACACAAGAGGTTTGGTAGTAATATATGTTCTATTTTTGTAGTTTTGCTCACCGTCCTCTTCTCCTTCATTTTCTTCTCCTTTCTGTGTCCCACTGGAATGGTTACTAGTGGAATACAAACAGCAACTGTCAAATGCAGACTACAGCAGAATTTTCTAACAATCCTAGGCAGTTTGAAAGATTCCTACACGGAACCATTGTCACCCTAAGTAATTGCTCACTTAACTACAAAATATTTTTTAGTCCTTGGGCAGACAGTTTAGATACAGTACAAAAAAGACTCTTAAGAAGAATGCTGGAAATGTTAAAATGTAAAGACCTGGAGAGGTTTTGTAAACAGATGCCTTATTGTCTGCATTTTAAGCTATGCATATTCAATTATAAAGATTTAACATTTAGAAACCTATGTGAGTGAGTGAGTGTATGTGTATGATATACACTATAGCTGAGATTCTCTTCTTATATTGTGTCTTTCAGAGGGTAATTTTCAATATTGTCAACTTCAGTAAAACAAAGAGCCTCTATCGAGATGGAATGGCTCCAATGGTAAAATCCACAAGTCGGCCTAAATGGTAAGTTAACACTCAGTGAATATTGTCTTTACAGAGCAAGCTTCAGCTATGATATTTTAGAATCATTCCTTTTTTCTTTGTGGGGTTCATTAAGCTCTGGTCATCTTTATTCTCTTTATATATGCTTCACTGTTTTCCTTCTAATGCAGCATTTGTTCTGATAGCGTAGGACTGACCTTGTGAATGAGTCAGTGTTAATATTTGGCTCTAGCAAAGATGAGTGATCTCCCTGTCACATTTTCATAGCATTTCACTTGATAGTCAGCTCAATTCAATGCTAAAGGATGGATCACTATAATGTTAACCATTTTTTTGACTAAGGTTATATGGGGAAATTCAAATGATATATAGAACTGTGGGGTAGACGTAAGTTCTTTTACACATGGCAAAACAAAGCAAGACAAGTAGATCAAAACATATTTTTAAAGCAATTTGTTTGCATTGAGAATGAGAACCAACAGCTATATTAGCTGGGCTACTTGGATACAATTAGCAATTTTGTTTTGTTTTATTCTCCTATGAGAAAATGTTTGTGATTTGTTGTATCAATCAGTATTCTATAACAGCTGCAGGTATGTGAAATATTATTTTCTTCTGTTTACTCAGATCTTGTATGAGGCAATTTCAAGCCCAATTATGTATAGATAATATTAAGAAAATGTGTGTCACCTTCTGACTTCCCTGTTCCTATAGCATGTCTTAATATTTCCCAATTAACTTTAGAATTCACTGAATAGTCCTTATTATGCTTTTTATCTGATTCCATATTGAAATATAATTCTATATAAACCATGTGGAAAAGACCCTGAAAGTAGGAAATGAAAACTCAGCCTTCTCCAGTATATATAAAAGTGACATTCTTACATCTTTTGTTCAATAACATATTTTGGCAAGTTGTTCATAAACCAGAATATATTTTTGAAAACAATAAATCAACGAGGCAGAAATTCTGTACCAATGATAGGGCCTTTTCATTTTATTTTCTTCATATTTATCCACTATGTATAAATAAAAGCAGTAGAAACACACTTACTCATACTAATTATTATTACATGAAATAATGGAGGATTTAATATATTGTAAATAAAAATAAAATAAATAATAAGGAAAATAGAATAAAATATAAAACTAAATTCATAAAAATAGTTTTGTCCATTGTGCTTGATTGAATGGAATATATATTATTGACACCTTATACATTTTTTTTATTTTTGAACCAGAAATGTTATGCTCCATTAAATTCTAAGAAAACCTCTACTTTCCATAACAACTTTATCTCTCTTTATTGTATTTGTTTACTATACTATATCTCACTTTTTCATTTAAAAGCTTAGAATAACTTATAGGTGTTTATCCTGCCTAGCAATGTCCTGTTTAGATATGATAGATAATTTGATTTATGTAGCTTCTGCAGTTGTATCGAAAAATAGATTTTTCTTTCAGGATATTACACATCCCTGAAGAAGAAATAATTATGTAATAGAAACCAAGCAGTCATAGTTAATGAACAGCTTCTTTCATTTACTGCATAGAAAAAAATACAGATGAAGTGTTTTTGTCATTAAAAGTATTGTATCTACACATTAGCTTTCTCATGAAAACATGTCTGAACCGTTATTGATCCTTATCTTGTGACAAATCTGTATTATTTACACAGTATTTAAATACACTTGTATTTTTAAAAGTAAAAATGCTCTGCACATTTTTTCAAATAATAGCCAAAATACTCTGCTTTTCTAAAAATGAAAGATAGCTGTAATGATGTACACTCACTATAAATTGATAGTTCAATGCATTGAGATCAGAGTGTCTTATATATCGTTATCTATCACTTCTGTATAGATAGATTGGACCCTTAGTTGGACCCAATTAGTTGTCTGGGAGAGGTGGTTTTAACTTCTCTACCCCTTAGTTAGGTTCAGATCAGTGATTGCCATAAAAGATACCAGAGCATAACAGAGGTACCAAGAGTTCCTTTACATGCCAGTCATTAATTCTATTCAAAATTTGATTACATTTGTTGGCATGCATTGATTAACTTTGGAAAGATTCCAAACACTGTGTTAAAGCAGGGTAATATTGAGTTTATTTCTCACCATCTCTTTGTCAGGGCAAAATTTGCATTCCAATAAATACAGTAAAACACACAATATAATAATACAGTAAATTGAGTATCAATGAGTCAAGATTTAATTTCAAAAGTCTGTCCTGAACAGCTTTACAACTTTCTTGAAAGCCATGAAACTGGAGACTATTCTAATCTTTGAGAGTAAGGTATTTCACAATAGGGACGTCTTATACAAAATGTCTACCATTGGCCCTCCTTGTGTTGCAACTCCTGAGTGGTAAGGACCTTGAGCAAGTATTTTTGGCAGCATTTATCTGGAAAAGTCAGTCTTTTAAGTACTGCATCCTCAAGCCGTTGGATATTTAACCAATCAGTATCTTGAATTGCCCTTGGAAACATACTGGTAACCAATCAATTTCTGGTGTAATAGGTGTAAGATGGCACTATTGATATTGATCAATAAGAATGTATTCTCATAATTGAACCCAATCCAATTTCATCACCAGATTTCTACTTCTCTCTTGATGAAAATAGCTTGCTTATTGTAATAAGAATATTTTTCTAATAGTGAATTTATTATATGCTAGTCTTGAACTTTGGAAAAAGTTGGGGCTCCATTTCCAATTGCAACAAGACTTCTGAATTATGGAAACCTTAAACATTAGTCTCTTTTGTATAGCACAGACCACAGTAGACTACTGATATGCTTGTGCACATCTGCATTGCCAACACCATGATTCTACAAGGTTTTCCAAATTTTAAAAAGAGAAGTAAAATGACTTATTCAATAGGAAATGTGTTTTCTAAAGTCAGCAAATATTATCCCTAGGTATAGAATTACTATAACTTTATATTCAGCAAGAGCTTGTCTCAATAGAGACATTAGCCTTCAAGTTGTGCTTGTCTTTCATAAGCAATAACTGGATACTCATCATTTAAGTTATCCCAACAAAGATCATATGAAAAACTCTAATTATCACCTATAGAATAGTAGTTTTACCTTATGGAATAATCATTGTAATAGACAACTTAATAGCAGTAGTAGCCATTTTACAATTTGGGATACAAAAAAGGAGCAGGGAACTTTAGATAACTCCTTGTGACAGTGACCAGCTTCAGAAATGGGCATTCCTTTCTGTGCAGTATGATGTGATTCACTATTGTTATGAGGAGAAGCATCAGTGACCATAATAATATGAGCTCACAAGATCCAAGCCAGGTTTTAATTTGTTCCAGGGCAGTTCTGTGTAGATCAAAAATAGGTCCAATAACTAAAACAATAGAATCATGTAACAGAAGCTCTGTGGTTCAGTAAACAGAATTTGAGAACTTGGATGAGAAGCGAAATGACTTCAAAAGAAAAACAAGAAACTCCAGTTGCCTCTTGAAAAAGCACTGTTGGGTCAACCATGATCTGGATGACTGAGAATCTCCATAGACATTTAAACATAGTTTGGTTTATATATTAGTCAGTTGCCCTATTATCATTTCTGAAATGATGTGATAGCTGATTATATGTTGGGCCACCAATGACCTCTATGAGTAGTAGAGATTGCTGCCCAAAGCAGATTATTAAATTTACTGAATTTATGACTGATCATAACTTAACCATTTGCAAAGTTAACCAGAGCTGCCAGTTGAGGTGAAATTATTGTGAACATTGTGCTTTACTTATTTCCCCAATTTTACACTAGTCCCCTTTCCAAAGGAGAATCTAGCCTTTGTTGCCTCAATATCAAATAGTACTATTGTAATCTCTCTGTTGCCATTCCATTCTAGAAAGAGGGAAATTGTAGAAGTGTCATTATTCCGTTAATGTGTGTAGCGAATGAGGGATGTATTATTCATTTGTTAACCAGGGCTTCCAAGTTTAAATCTTTTTTTTGTAAACAAGTTTTATTATATATTTTTTTCCATCATACATATTTTATGAACAGTGTTGACCGGGTCACATTTTATACATCTTATATATATTAATCATTATAATCTATTCCAATCTTCCTATTTTTTCCATATTCATCTCTTTTATATAATCCTTTATCACAATCATATCATTATTTCAGCTTCTGCATTGTTGTTCTTTTTTTTATTCAAGTCCATTTTACATATTTCCAATTCAGCCGTAATATTCTTTTTCCATACTTCTTTATCTTATCTTAATTTCTTCTTAATACATAATACATAAAAAGTATCACTATCTGCCCTTAATTACTAATCGCTTACATTAACACCAATTAATTATCTTATTTCTCCATTACAGAATATATTTCTCAAATTCCCATCCCACTTTTTAACATTTCAACTTTGCCTCTTAATTTAAATTGTCTTCAAAATTAAACCAAATTCCCATTTCATATTTCATCTGCTATTCTGTTTTAGTATAAACAATATACATCACCATATTAAAATCTTACATTAAAACTCTTTAACTTAGTTGACCATCCACAATTAATAATATTAATACAGTTCTCTTAAATCTACTCATATGTACCTTATTTCTCTTCATCCTTTCCATTAATCTTCCCTTCTTTAACCATTCTTTTACCAAAATTCCACTTCTTGATAACTTTCTCTTTTTATCCCATTCTCTTAACTTCTTCTTTTTATAATTATTTTACCTTTTCTTCTGAATCCATTTTCTTACTTTTAGATATATTATACAAGTAGTTCTCCCCAAGCTTTCTCCTAATTTCTTGCCACTCTTTCCCTCTTTACTCTTTGATTGATTTTTTTTGGGGGGATGTTCCACCCTATCCAGTCTTTTTTGCCACTGTAAATCCCAATGGAATCATCTAACTGCTTTTTGCTTTCAGTTCCTTTTTAATAATAATATTAATAAGAGTTGGAAGGGACCCTGGAGGTCATCTAGTCCAACCCCCTGCCCAGGCAGGAAAACCTACAACACTTGAG